>JAVSBU010348610.1:0-10189 GCA_033118015.1 Loricariichthys derbyi
AAAAAAAAGTGTTATTTAGTACTGTATTCTTACATTGGAGACGAACGAGTTCAGCTAACGGAGGTTAATGGCAGAGGTATTACAGGCACTGCAGACACGTAAACTAAAACTGAACTTTATTTATTTAAAACGAAACCACAAAAACGTTTGATGGCCCTCCCTCGTTATTTGAGAGTTTCCATAAGCCGTTTCAAATGCATATCAAAGTGCGTGTTCACTCCAATACAATACTCGAATGCTATTGACTGGCGTTCGGATAGCTCTACAAGCTGGGCTCTCATTGGTTGATACATAATGCAGTGCAGATGCACAGTCATGGATGTTTGGATTTAACAATCAAAATAGGGACTTATAAGCACTTTTAGTGGGTTTACAAGTAATCCCAAATTCTCACTATTTGTGGGAGGTTCTGGTCCATAACCTCGTGATTATGGGGGGTTTACTGTATACATTACAATAGGGATCATTCCTTACATTACTAATAAATGAATATGTTATTAGTGCTAGACTTATTAATTAATACAGACATGAGTGGCGAAGTGGTGCATTGACGACTACAGGTAGTCGCCGTGTTACCATGGGGATATGTTCCGACAAATCCATCGTAAGCTGAAGGTATCATAAATCAAGGAGTTGAATATATATAATGTATACAGTATAGCATAACATAGCCTACCTCAAACATGTTTAAAACACTAACTTACAGTTGGGCCAAATTATTAACATAATGCTTATTGTATAAAAAAAGTATTGAATATCTCATTTAATTTATTGAATGATATATTAAAAGTGAAAAAAGATTATTGTTAAAACCACGGCTCATTACTCCATCCATGTGACTCCCACCAATAAGCTTGTTTATTACACTTTTGTTTTCTAAGAAATTATATGGAAGGTAAGACTTAAATTTCACAGTTTAACACACAATCCCTCTTGCAGCAGCAGTCCTAAACAATTTGGTGTTTCCTTTGAGAGGTGACTCTTGATATTGAATCATGAATTTGTGATACAGCACTACAGCTATGCATCTGGTTTGTTCCACAGGAATGAAAAATGCCATCCACACTACACCACTGAATTTATCTATGACCTCTACTCTGCTGAGGGAACAGGAGTTTTTGACTGCAGGGTTAACGTGCTGGGACACCTCCAACAGGTCAGCACAACTCAGTAATTTAAAAGATTTTTGTTTAGTCATAAAGAGTTTTGCGTTTCAGCTTGAGCAGCAGAAAATCAATAGAATAGATTGAGAACCTATTCAACAAAAATCTTATCATAATGTGAGGGCACACTGGTCAACCACCTCAGCTCCTACCCTTGAAAAGTCTCTGGAGCTGCTGACAAGGCGAATCACACATCTGGAACATGTATGAAACGCAGCCTGAAGTGTGGTGCCAGCAAAACAACACCTGGACTTACATTGGCATCAGGAAACCCACAGGCTGGAAATATCAGGAATTAAACAAAACTGATTTTGAATCCTAATACCTCACCTCACCAGAGACGGAGTATAAATAGAGAGCAGCATGGCTTAGCTGTAAAGTCGTGGTTAGCAGTGCTGAATTACCTTGGTTCCTATCTCACTTCTTTTGAGTTGAGGTTTCAGTTGTTTTGAAGTTGCCTTCAGTATCCCAGAGCTCTGGTCAGGCCACTGCAGTGACAGTCCATTTGTACACTGAATAAGTGTGCAAGCAGAAAGTCTCCAGTGCCATGATATTATACTGATATAATTGATAAAAAAGTGATAGTCAATTAATGTTATAAAGTGTATACGCAAGTGTTCGTTAAGGTTAATGGAAATTAGGCTCCTCATATTTGAATAGTCACCATCCATTGCATTTTTTGGAACAGCGAGGCACACAGCATGTCTCCCACCGAACTAGGGACATTTAATTGACATAATGAACCTGCATGCTCATCTAACCTTAACCTCAATAACCTAAAGCAAATATTTTGAGTAATTTAATTTAGTTTGTTTTTTCCCAAGAAAGTTGCAGTTGTCAGAGATTTCAATTGTTACAGTGTAATACAATTACACAATCTAATTTTTTAGGCACAATAATGTAGAGTTTTAACAGAATTTTAGTTTAATAAATTAATTTCAGAGCTATGGATTTATGGTCTGTCCCATGTGACTCGGTTTCTTTAGGGAGGTGTACCCTCGCCTTTTGACAGGAACTTTGGTACAAAGTTGGGTGTGAGAGCTGTACAGTGGCTTACAGGGAAGATGACTGACACTTTCAGACAAGGTATGAAATGGATTATTCTAAATGGGTCACCGGCAAATAAAACTAATCAGTGAGCTGCTCTAAATTAGAGACTATTAGAGGCTCTAAATTAATTGTTTTGAGCAGGACGTATTTTTGCCAATGCCCCGGACTCGGCGTGTGTGGTGGGCCTCATTAAGAAAGGGATCACATTCAGCCCAGTGACTGAGCTCAAGGAACAGACTGATTTTGAGTGAGTAATTTTATTGATTCTCTTGATTATACAGTATTTATTATATGAGCTAGGTCACTGACAACCCTAACATATAAATATATAGTAACTTTAAGCTTCCTTAATGAATATCTATCATTCCAGGCATCGAAGGCCAAAAGAACAATGGTGGCTGAATCTACGACTGTTGCTGAAGATGCTGGCCAAATACCAGACCTCCTTTGATCAGTACGTCTCAGGAGAGATGGAGCGTCTGACTCGTCGCTCTCTCAGTATGGACACTGGGATTTAAATTCATACACTGTATTATAAACTAGTGCACTTATTCTAGCCAGCTGCATCCTCAAACTATACCAGCAGGTTGTGCCAAATCTGATTGTCTGCAGATAGATTTAACATATTAAATATAACTCCCTTCCTGTGAATAAGGTTAACATACTGCCAGAATTAATGCCTTTAATAGATATATAAAGTCAATGCAATTTATAAACCATTAAGATATAACTATATTTAGAATTATAACTACACATTGCCAAAAAGAAACTGAAATAATTCTCTACTGCCTTCCACATTACCCTGTTCTTCTTACACTGGTAAGCTGCTAAAACTTTGTATCTATGTAATCTAAATTCACTCTAAATGTATTCAGAAGCATTATGTGCGGTTTATAGTTATGAACTTTTAAAATGATTTTCATCACCAGTGTTATTGGGAAGCTGTTCTGAACACATTTATCTTTGTCTTATGCAAAGGTTTGGACATTCCTGGCTTCCTGTTTGAAAAGACATGTTAACACCAGGGCTTTCAAAATATACCAGGTGCATTTTCCACCTACTCCACCACTCTGCGCTGTCTACTTTTTAATTTAAGTAGCACAATTCATATATTTCCGTCTAGGTGTCAGTCATAACTTATGATAAGGTGCCTGCTACTTTAGCATGCCCCCCCGCTACTTCAAAACAATTTGAAAGCCCTGTTAACACAATATTTCTAGGATACAAATTTAAATGGGGCAGTGGTTAAAGTGTTGGACTATGGACCAGAAAGCCCAGGATTCAAGTCCCAACATTGACTCTGCTGGGCTCTTGAGCAAAGCCCTTAATCTACAACTGACTGAAGTGTACATTAAGATTGTATTTATTTAAGATCTATTAAAGAGTGTTTGCCAAATGAGAAATTCTTTAAATTTACTGGAATTTACAGGGTGCAGGCAAACATAGCTTGAACAGGGCAACCAGTTCAGGCTTCCCTAACTTCAGACAGGCAACTGTGTCCATGTGAATTCCAACTCGGCCAGAAGGCACTTCCAAGACTCCAACCTGAGTCACCATGGTGGTGGGTTATCAAATTGCCATTGTTCCACCCTTGCACCAACTAACATCTTGATGGTTAATGGTTCAAATATGATATTTCTTCACTGGCTTCTGTTAGGAATACCAGTGATCTGCTAATTTTACCAGTGGTGCTCACATCCTTTCATAAGACTACATCAAATTTACAACAGTGGTATTAGACTGTTTAACCCATCCAACAAAACCAAAAAAAAAAAAAAAAACCATTCATTTCATGGTTCAGTATCTCCATGTCTTTTTAATGCAGCTGTGAACTTTTTTTCAAATTACTGTATGATGAAAAAATGTAGACGTAATATAAATGTTATAAACCTAAATTTAATTAAAGAAAACAAAAAACCTCATATTATTGTCTGGATTATGATTACAACTGTCCTAAAAAGCAAAGATTTTAGAACAAGAACAACAACTGTGTAATGTTATAACACAGCATTTGAATCTAAATATGTTTATACGGGTATGAAATTATTTGTTCACTTTCACATCACAGCACACAGGAAATGATTTGCACTGTACCATTACAATTAATTTGCAATAACTATACTTAACATTTAATCTGAACTGAATTTCAGATAATTTCAGACAATCTATAAACTCCAGCATGAATCAAATCAAATGAGGCAGTCCATTTAGAAATTCTATTACATTTCCAGTTAACTGTTGAATTCCATTTGTGTGCTTGTTATAAGATGAAGTACTAATCCAAACTGCTTACCAACATGGAAAATACAACAGAGCTAAAATTTCCCAAAGCTGAAGGAGAATGGGAAAGCTTCTCCAGTCCCTCCTGTCTCTTGGATGGAGGAGCTGGACTGAGGACTTTTTGAACTAAAACTAAAAGGGAAATTCTCCTCTGCACGACATGCTGACTCATCAAAGAGAAATCCTGTTGGGAAAAAGGAACATTAAAACTGTCAGGTGCAGCTGAGAAACCACGATGCGTGCAGAATGTAGAAAGGCAAACAGGGGTTTATTAAACAACTTAGCCAAGGGATAATCCAAAATCAGAGTCGAGTAGCGTGCAGAGAGTCCAGTAACAAAATCCTTCAGACCGTGCAAAGTGCCAGAGGGTAATCCAATAAATCGTAAAGCCAGTAGAAACGTAAACCAAGTCGAAGCCCAATGTACAAACCGAAAAACACTCATGAAAACTCTTAGTACGAACAAGTCAATACCTCGCGAGGAGGTAGCGTGGGAACAGGGTACATAAGGAGCTAGGAACAGGTGATTAGAATTCAGGTGATGATGAGGGCATGTAAGAGGTGTGCTGGTGCAGGGGATTCTGGGAAATGGAATTCCGGTGAGCGAGACGAGTGTTGTCCGTTACAAAAACACATTCATACTTCAAATGTGTTGGGTTTGCAGCTATAACTTACCTAGTCTCGCTGGTTCTGATGACTTCTACAAATTAAAGAGAAAAGGATTATTTGTTATAACAAATTTTCTTATATATTACTAATTGCCTTCTCCCTAATTACTTTTTACTTATTCCTATACTGTTAAGGGTGTGGCAATTATCAATTGTTTAAAAAATCTCAACATAGCACCCTAAATACATACCTTGTCACTGAAATATGCGCTTGTAAATGTGAACGGTGACTCCTATAAAACACAAACAGTGCCATCATTATACTTGCCTCCCAGTGATACAAATATTATAGTGTATAAGTAGAAGTAAAACATATGGCAATGGCAATATTGGTGTGGTCATTGGATTTTGTACGACCTCATCTTGGTTTGACCCCCCATCAAAGCTACAACCAAAGCCAGAGAATGCAGGGGTGACTGGTTCAGGGATCATGGAGAAAAAGGTTGGCGTTTCTGGTCTCTCATGGTGACTCACAGAAGTGCTGAGACTGCTGCTGCAAAGTCAGTGAAACACTAATCAGCATTACAAGCCAGGCATTGATTTATAGGAACATAATA
Organism: Loricariichthys derbyi; assembly: GCA_033118015.1. Lineage (NCBI taxonomy): Eukaryota > Metazoa > Chordata > Actinopteri > Siluriformes > Loricariidae > Loricariichthys > Loricariichthys derbyi. The sequence continues at coordinate 5,718 of JAVSBU010348610.1, forward strand.
TGGAGATTCTCTAAAGCAGCTGAACAAGTATGATTATTCTTTCTTTAATTATCCATTAATTTATTAATGTAATCTCTTATCCCCCTGCTGCCAAATAATACTGTAAGTGAGATAGCAGTCATTTTGAAATCTAAGTTATGTCTTAGCCACACCCACAAAAATGTGAACCAGTGCAACAGGGCTCAACATCATATCATACATGTTTTTTCAAATATAAACCTCAAGAGGCATGTCTGGTATAACAGACAAAAAATTAACTGCTGGGTCCTAAGACGTTAAGGTAATGATACTTAAATCAAACTATTATTTTATTTTATACATTCATTTAATTAATCCAATGCTGGGTCTTTCCTCTCTTAGTCTAAATGGAATTAAACCATTTAATCTTGATTTTTGCATGAACACAGGCATGAATGGGTTTGTAGATACTGTACTTCAGAAAGAATGTGGATGTTGCTGTCATTTGGACAGGAGATGATGGGGGACAGGCTTCTTCTTCATTACTGCCATCATCCTCAGCAGCTCCTGTACTCTCATGCTGCTTCTCAGCCTCCAAATCATCTAATGCCTCTTCTAAAACACCTGCACCGCTGGAACTGCTCTGACTAGCAACCTGCTCACAGCGTGCAAGAAAATGCAAGCAATTTGAAAGGAGAGAAAATGCAAAATGCAGGGAACACAGACACACATGATGGGTTGAATGACGTTTTTAATTAAAGAGTCATTTAGTTTAGATTGGACTACAAAACTCTGATGATGCCTAGCTCAAATGGGTTCTCATAGACATTATCTGATGATTAATGAGACTCTGGAGTCTCTAGTGAGACATACAGGCTGAAATACATATAGACAAACTCAAAGGCAAGGGCCAGCACCAACCACCTTGTAAGGAAACCCCACCTAGGGGTCAGTCAGCTACTCACAGTTTAAAATAACAAACAGACGAATAGCGTTGAGTCCGAATGACGTCACGACTGACCCGGATGTTTCGCACAAACATTTCAGCGTGGCTACTGGTACATAACATGTATTCAACCTTTCATCACTCTCTGTGAAAACAATATTCCAGGAGTGACATTTCTGCAGGAAACAATCACGGACCACAGCATAGTTCAGCTTAAAAGGTGGCTGGAATGTCGAGGCTTGCGTGTTACCGGTCGAAGACGGATTTAGTGAGTAGGTGAGTTGGAAAGTTGCTAGCTGTTTGTTTCAGTCAGACTCAGCAGTAATCCTGTCATGACTCTGTATTGTCTTATTAATACCCAATTAACCAGACTTTTTACATTAACTGTGTTCATACTATCTCTAACTGTATTGTGAAGATTTGGGTCTTCAATTTTGAACAATAGCTGTGCTGTTTAGCAGTCAAGTATTTTATTTCAATTTCAAAATCAGTTAACGTTAGTTACTTGCAAACCAATGACAAAGTCAATGACTTCAATGCTTTTAAAACATTTAAGACTCTGTAGAAGCCCTGTTGTATTTAGTGCACGCTACCATTGGCCACTTCTGGGTTTATGTTTAGCGATGTTACTGACTTATTAACAATAAAAAACCAACCTGTTCTGGTGTATTATGTAGCTGGTCGGGTCGGGTGTTCATCAGTAGGCTCCGCTTCTCTGACGAGTGTTTGGAGAATATATACGTGTCCTTCTTTACTCTTTTGTGTGTGAAGTCTGGTCATCCACACGCTCGAGCACCGATTGAGATTGCAACGAGGTTTTACAAATGGAATAAATGGTAATCCCTTCATGTAGTCCTTATGGGAGTATCTTGAATCGCTCCGACACAATCCATAACTGCAATGCTTTGTTGTGACCATTTCTAAGTGGTTTTGATGACGAGTTCGGGCGCAAAAAAAGCCCTCGCGTGAGCCTACGGCATGCAGCGTTTGTCCGACAGTACCTTACTTGTGCGAGCATGCACATTTGAGCATGCTATTTTTAGAAAAAATACGTCATTCTGACTCAACCCTATTGCTTTTAAAAAGACAGTGAGGTGATTAAGTTCATTTAAGTCTGGCTTACCACTTCAGAGATTTGCTCTTGTACATGCTGCTCCATATCTTGAATTTGTTCTGAAAAACAAAAAAGCAAATCACTTCTGGCACTGTTTTCTAAGTCTCATATACAAGTGGGTCATAAACTAAACAAAAACATTAAATGATTTTAGTCACTGGGCCATCATTAACCTTGGTGTAAGATCTAAAGGTCTGTGGAAGTGTACTAAGGTACAATTCTATTAAAAACATCCCTTAAATAATGTTTCATGGTTGTGGAGCCAATGTTACCTGGAAGGAAATATTTTTTTCATAGGGATCAATTTATACAGATTTGAAGTGAGTCTTCCCTCCAAGAGGTCACATGGAACCAAACAGTACTAGAACTAATACCCCCACAGCCACCTCAATCTCTCAATCAGATTGTTCCCCTTTAAATTGTCATCCAATATACAGCATACATATATAGAACATGTAGCTTCATGTTTTAAAATCAGTGTGGTATAAATATATAGGATTTATAAATAAAATGCAGAAATATGTCTTAGATTACCACATCTTATTGCTGGCCTTGTCCAAATGGTGCTGTCAAATGGTGATATCACTACACCCACTTGCTGTTCCTTTGACTCATCATTACCATCTGCTTTATCCTGATTGTTCTCTGAAGCCTTCTCCTCCATCAGAATTTGAACATCCTCCTGTTCTGTTTGTGTAACCTAGACATCAGATGTTATGATGACTGAAAACATAACTGAAATAGTGTTAAATGTAACTGTCATTATTAAAGAAAACATAAACAACATTTTGCTCAATTTCATGCCAGATTGTACGAGTAGAAAGTAGAAAGTTATTAAAATAATAAGGGGTTTAACTTTGCTTGTGTAAATATATGAGCTACATGCAAAGACCTAAGCACTTATGTTCATTACCTTAAAATAAAACTGAATGCTTGTTTTACCTAAAATAGTTGCATGACCTATAGTAGCTGCTGTTCAAATTTTAAATCAGATTTGAGCTGGACAATGTGTGCACTCTGAAGGGCTAAAATCCATGTGGCATCTGACTTCCTCTTTAGATTCACATTTGTATCTGGTTTCAAATCTGATTCTGATCAGATTTTAAGATGAGCAACTCAGCCTGACTAGGCAGACTGGATCTGATTTTCAAAGCAAGAATGACATGATTGAACTCTGCGATGATGATGAAGACCCTCAGCCTGAAGCAATCAAAAGGTGCTATGGCTTCTGTGTCTATGGAAATCTGCATGCGTTTAATTGAATTACACTGCTTGCCCAAAAAAACAGTCACCACCAGTGGGGGTGGAGCTATGATCTGGGGCTGCTGCAGTTGGTCAGATTTAGGTTCAGCAATGTTATGAACCCAAAGAATGAGGTGTCTGAATATACTGAATATACTATATATAGGTTATTCCATCAATGGATTTTTTTCTTCCCTGATGGCACAGGCATATTTGAAGATAATGCCAGGATTCATCATGCTCAAATTGTGAGAGAGTGGTTAAGGGAGCATGAGACTTCATTTACACACATAGATTGGCAACCACAGAGTCCAGACCTGAACCCCATTGAGAATCTTTGGGATGTGCTGGAGAAGGTGGTGGGTCCAAACCTCCCATCATCAATAAAAGATCTTTGGGAAAAATTAATGCAACTCTGGACAGAAATAAATGTGAAACTGCAGAAGCTTGTGGAAACGATGTCACAGTGAATACATGTTGTAATCAAAGCTAAAGGAGGTCCAACGAAATATTAGAGTGTCTGACCTTTTTTGGCCAGGCAGTGTATATTAAGAAATATACTGCTCAAGGTCTGGCAACAGTGCTAACACAATAAAACAGTTATAAAACAGGTATAAATAACAAAGGTTTGTAAGTGTGACTTGACATTGCCCTCATGTAAATTCTATTCCACTGTGAAACACCAATGTATATACCACTAATTGAAAATCCAAAAAAAAATTAAAGACACCTCCATTATCACCATAGCAACCAATCTGGATATGCCAGTGAAAGTGACTGTGTGAATGGACAAATCTTAATCCTATGAGCCCGATGCCTGCACTGTAAGTAAAAAAATCAAAAAAACCCACATGTATTCTTCTGTGTTAAATATCAAGATGAGCTGCATGTCATTGGAAAGAGCGGAATCGGCACTTTCCAACGGTGTGCAGCACTTGTCTGTGAACTCATGTGCTGATTAGAAAATAATTTTCAAAGTTGTCAAATTTTTTAGTTTATACAGTTGGCAAACAGTGCTGTCACTACATTACTGTAAGTTAAATTACTCACGAACCCACGATCGCACCGACATGAGACGCATACCCACTGAAAGAGCAGAAACCTAGCTTTCTAATGATACCCGTATCATATACCAAAAAAAAAAAAATCAGCAATCAATCAGGTTATAAATGCAGAAGAAATATATGACTTGAAAAAATATATAAGTTGATA
>JAVSBU010348620.1:0-10187 GCA_033118015.1 Loricariichthys derbyi
TAACTGCAATGCTTTGTTGTGACCATTTCTAAGCGGTTTTGATGACGAGTTTCGGGCACTGGCGCGAACGTTTGTCCACTGAACCTTGCTTTCACGCGCATGCGCATTTGAGCATGCTATTTTTAGAAAAATACGTCATTCGGACTCAACCCTATTAAGAAATTATGGTTTTTATAAAGTTTCCTGTGGTGGTGTAGCAGTTATGGTACCAGACGAGATGGTCCATGATCAATGCTCATAACCGTTTGGATTATACATAGTGATAGATTTAAGACTTTCCATTCAAAGGTCACCTCGCTTTACCTTTGTATCCATCAGAATCCTATATCCTTGTCGCTCTCTAGAAAGGACACTGTGACACTTGTAGATGATTAAAAATATGATCAATTGTCCTGCTGTTTATTAGTCAGAAGTTCCTTAGTAAAATGCGAATAAATTGGTTCATAAAAGTCTTAATCACTCCAGATTTCAGTGATTTTTGTAAAGTTGCGCTAGAGTAGTGAGAGACTGACTTAAAAGATCTTCTGTTGAGGATTGAAGGCGGTAGGTCGCTGATTTCAGGTGGTGCACAGTTTTTCTCAAGGGTTTGTGGTCAATAGCACTTGAGCAAGAAATAATAACTAGGTTTTATCAGTGCTGTTGGTGTGGCAACGATTTTTTTATGTGGCAAGAAGGTCATTATGGCCTGTCTGATATTATGGCATAATCTGATTCTCTTCAAACAGGTTGGATTTTGGCATTTGTTGACTGAACGTTCAGATGCTGAGCTTTTTTTCACAGTAGCAAATAAGACATGGATGTTATTAATGTTTAATATAGATGTGTGAAGATAAGTTTGGCCTTTTAACTTTGTTAAAAGTTATAAATGTATATATTACAGTAAACATGGAGGCAAACGGGGACTAATGGAGCTTCCTTGAGAACTAAATTCATTCCAGGGGCCTTTTTGGTTTGCATTTGCACCACCGGTGAGATGGTTGGTGAAACAACTCAATATCATGTTGTACCTCCTCTGTCTCTCATACAGTACCATTCAAAAGTTTGGACACACCTTCTCGTTCAGTGGTTTTATTTTTTTTCTACATTGTAAATTACCGTATTTTCACAACTATACGGCACACCGGATTATAAGGCGCATTCAGAGAAACAAAGCAGTCATAAGTCGAACTTTAATCAACTCATTCACATTAACTCTAAACATTGGTCAGTTATAAGATAAAGTAAAAAAAAAAACAATACTCACTTTTTCAGTTCATTCTCCTCCATAAATCCATTAAATCCTTCCTCCTCAGTGTCTGATGTAAACAGTGGAGTGATTTCAGTAGCAAGCATGTCCATATCTCTCTTATTAACAGAGTCTCATTGCTATTACTTTTCTGTTTAGTGATGATTCAGTCCTTCGTGAAAGTTTGAATAGAGACTGTAGAGACTCTTCTACCTTATGTTCTCTGTTCAATAACGTCTTCTAACTGTGGCCATCGCGTTTGGTTCTCTTTGAAACTCATAGCGTTTGGTCTTCTCTGTATAGGCTTGGTGTTTGGTGCAAATCATCTTCTTGCTTTCTCCACTTCCACACCATTGATTAATTAATGTTGAAATTTCTCACAGCTGCTCTATTTCCATGTTCTATAATGTACCTTATAGCCTTGAGTTTGAAAGCCACTTCATAAGCAAGTCTGTTAACGGACGCCATTTTGAGTTCATAACAAACACCCTGAGTCTGGTTACCATAATGCTCCTACAACGAGCACTTCGACTTTGTTGCTTACCAAAACCATTCTAAAACAGTTTGACAGAGTTGTGCGTCACATAGTGTTATACTGCCATCTAGCGGTGAATCATGGCAGTGCTTCTAATTGGTATCATTTGATAAGATCAGTAAACACAACCAGAATCCATACATAAGGCACACTGGATTATAAGGCGCACTGTTGAGTTTTTTTGATCAAATTTAAGGATTTAAAGTGCGTCTTATAGTCGTGAAAATACGGTAATACTGAATTCATTCAGGATGTGAAGGAACACAAAGAATCATGTAGTAAACTTAAAAGTGGTAAACAAACCAAAATATTTTTTAGATTCTTTAAAGTAGGCACCTTTTGCTTTGATTCCAGCTTTGCACACTGTTACATTCTCTCAATGAGCTTCATGAGCACAAACACCAATAATCACCTCAAATGGTTTAACAACATCTTTAAAGGAGTTCCTAGAGGTGCTGAACACTTGTTGGTTGGATACTTTCAATGTTCTTGAAATATTTCAGATTGACTGAGCTTCATTTCTAAAACGTAATGATGGACTGTGGGTTTTTCTTTCCTTAGTAGAGTTGTTCTTGCCAGAATATAGATTAGAACATTACTCAAATATTCACTGTATAGCAATTCTAGCTCTTCATAACATAACTCATGGTCTCAAACACATTAAGAGGGCAAGAAATTCAAGAAATTAACTTCTGACAAGGGACAGCTGTTAACAAAGCCATTCCAACGATTGCATCTAGACCAGTCACTAGTGTCACTTACGCTCAGGGTTCCTATGTGCTGAGAAAAGTATCTACTCTGACATAGGAGCTCAACGTCCCTATACATGGCCTTCTAAGATCTACAATCATCCCCAGTGATGTGAACATATGATAAAATGGGCTCTTTCTCCAACAGTTTTAAGAGCTATGAAAATGTTCATGTGCAAAAGCGCCAGTTATGACCAAAGTGTCTTTGTTGTTTGGATCCTTTGAGTCCTTCAACATCTCCCACCACATGCCTGACCCTCAGCCGAAAGAGGACGGCTGTAGGTCACGAGCACCTACGTATGAATCATGACATTTCCTTTCAGACAGCGGACTTCCTATTTTGCCCTATTGTACCCGACCAGGACAGAGGCACAGCCAAGACTCAAATGCGGTAGTCTGCAACCAAGCACCATATTATTAATAATTCAGTCAGATTGCTTGTTAAAGAGCGTGCAGAATATACAAATGCAAAATGTTCATGTTTTGAAGCGAACAACCAAATGACATTTAGATTAGACTGTTGTGTAGGCTGTGTACAGTAACACACAGTACACTCGTAGACATCTCAATTATGCTGATGAAGGCACATTTACTGTTAACTATTTTAGATTATCTTTTTTGTCACGGTTTTTGAAACAGCAGTACATGTGCACAACACCTCTTCATGAAGGATAGAAAACTTTTCACATCGTTCTGTCTTCCTGTTGTGTCGCTCTAATCAGCTTTTACATAGGAAATTAATGGTGGCCTGTGGCTTTTGTGTTTTCTAGAAGTGACACTTTGACACTGATTAGGCTGATTAAATGTATGTTCTTTGGTCTCGTCTATGAAAGCGAGGTTTGATGTGAGCCTGAGCTTCTTTATTCTGGTGGGATCTAAACATTGTTTTCTAAGCAGTGAGATATTTACTGGCTGTAGATCGTTTTCCACAACATTAAACACTCTTACCAAACTTAAACGCATTAAAGGATGAAGACAGTAGGTGGCTGCTTTAAGGCTGTAGACAGTTGCTTTCATTGTTTTGAAGTCAATAACACTGAAGTTAGACATAACAACTAGGTTTATCTGTGTGGTGCTAGGTGTGGCATGGATTGATTTGGAAAGAAGGTCATTATGGATTGTCTGTTAAGTAAAATACACTGCCTGGTTAAAAAAAAGGTCACCACCTGTGGCGATCTGGGGTTGCTGCTGCAGTTCTAGGTCAGGTCTCGGTTCAGCAATGTTACGTGCCCAAAGAATGAGGTCAGTTGCTACCATACTGAACCACCAGTTTATTCCATCAATTGATTTTTCCTTCCTTGATGGCACGGCCGTATTCCAAGATACCAATGAATTCATGGAGCTCAAATTGTGAGAGAGTGGTTCAGGGAGAATGAGACATAATTTTCACACATGGATTAGTCACCACAGAGTCTAGACCTGAACCCCATCTTTAGGATGTGCTGGAGAAGATGTTGCACAGAGGTCCAAATCTCCCATAATCAATGCAAGATCTTGGGGAAATATTAATGCAGCTCTGGACAGAAATAAATGTCTCACAGTCGGGGGATTAAACATAAAGGACCCACAAGCTGGACAGCCTAAAATACCCATAACGTTTATTAAACACACAAGATAAACAACAGAGCATAGGAACAAACAGAACGGAAACTGACCAAAACCAGCCAAGCCGGCTGACCCCCGTTGATCGGCGGAAGCTAGGGTGTACTGGACCCACGAGAGCATGTCCCAGTCGCTGGCTACACCAGCCAGGCGAACTGAAGCAGACAGGCACATCAGGAATAGACATCTCAACCCCAAACGCGCACACCACTGGACACGGTTTTACAGGTGCGGAGAGTGCACACAACCGGCCCAGAGAGACGCGGGGAGTGTCTCGAGGGAATCACACCAGAGAACCGGAGGAACCTTCCTTTCCTTACTCTAAAAACCTTCACATACCTCCGGGCTCCAACCCGTACCCCACCTACCCACTACCAAGGGCAGGTGGTACCTTCTTCCCTGACAGACTCAAGAGGGGAATGGGACGTGCCTCGGTCAGAATCAACGCAGTTCTAAAACAGAGAAACAACGCAGATTAGCAACAGTACACCACTAGCTCCGCTATAGCATGCTACCGCAGACAGATCTGGAGCTCGAGTGGCGTGTGATCCCTTGTGCAGGGCATAAAGCCACAATGCCAGCTCGAGGCTCCATATCTGCTACATTCTATTAATAGTCCTTATAACAGGTGAATCTAATTAGGGCGTACTACAGCGCCGCGCCGCAAGATGGCAATAAGTACCTACTAAAAGCAGTGTGGCTGCCTAACACGAGGAAGACTGTCTCTTAACAGTACAGAGACAGCTTCCTCGTTACCAAATGTGACATTGCAGAAGCTTGTGGAATGATGCCACAGCAAATGTGTGCCGTAATCATACGAAATGTGGACCAACAGAATATTTGTATGACCCTTTTTTTGGCCAAGGAGTGTCTATACACACTGGCTACTTTTTACATACACCTTGCTAATCGCTGGGTTTGACCCTCTTTTAAAAAGCTTGCGCAAATTGTAGCCTCAGTTGCCTGGTCTTAGCTGACAGGAGTGGCACCTGCTGGGGTATCCTGCTGATGTAGTCTATATGCTTCAAGGTTTGAGATGTTGTGCATTCAGAGATTCTCCTCTGCACACCTTTGTTGTAACAAGTAGTCATTTGAGTTACTGTTGCCTTTCTATCAGCTCAAACCAGTCTGGACATTCTGCTCTGGCATCAACAAGGTATTTTCAGGGAAAATTGGGATTGTCTTATGATGGTGACCTTGTTTTTGTTGCAGTCACAAACACTTGAAGGGATGCTCTATAGACATGTTTAGTTATGAAACGTCATCTGACATCTGACTAGAAGCTCCTTAGTAACGGACTTGAGAAACCTTGATTTACAAAACTAAAAAATCGTGGGAAAATTGGTGGTGCGACATTTTTTTGGTCATGCAAACCATTGTTGTTGTTTTTTTTCCCCTCAAAGTCACAATGCATAGCATGTGATCATTACATGTGCTTTTTAATGCCTGAAGATGAGTTCCTAAGATGTTACGTGGTCTCTTGCTCTACAGAGGACACTTTGTTTAGATAGTTTTCCATACACTGTAATATTGATGCTGTTTCAGCATGCTTTGAAGGCAGATTACTTTTTAATGCCATCCCACTACTGATCGGTTATGGTCCATTTCTGTTAGTTGTGTATGGGTAATTAATTGTACAATTGAAATGCTTCCTGTATTCTGTTCTGGGAAATGCTTATGGGCAATTATAGGACATAAATATGTGCACACACACAACTTGCGTGCAGACGTTAGCACCATTGGGACAGGATGTAGGCTATATCTTCTGATGTGATCTTTCATGGGAGTTGACATTCACTGTACATTTTAATTAATTCTATTCTTCAACATTTGCTGATGTTTAGCAGTCATTTCAGAATCAGTTCTGAGATATGCAGGGGAAATTCCCGACCTTGCCTTGTGTAGTTTTTTCAGGGGATCACTCAGTTTAGTGTTAACTTCAAATGCTCATGGACAAAGATTTTAAATGTCATCAACAGTAACAAGACCCAAATCAACATGGTGATTAATTAAAAACTGTTTTTAGCTCAGCTCATCATGTGTAGAAATGTTAACGTTGCTCTATAAAGCCTTTCATAAAGTTTGACGTGGTTATTACTGTTTGTTTGTGCGCCATTGGGAAATAACAGAGAATAAATCTGGGTTTGAATTTTGGAGCAATCTGAGCGGGTACTTAATGACATTTTGAGTTATTACATTTAATAAAAAAAAAACAGTGATATTTCTATCACACATGGATAAATATCAATTTCTTTGTTGTGAAGTCTACAAACATGCATACTCTAGCAGTGCAACATTAATTCATGTTGGGTTAAAATGGTTTTGTGATAGGTTGCTCTGTTACAGTTGGATAATTTTGTTAGCTAAATGCTAGTCAATTTATTTAGTCCGATTTAAGTCCGTTTAAACCAGCCATGTCCAAACGGGGTGGGCTGATCAAAGTAGAGAAACTTTAGTGCTGGTACGACTAAACCACTTTTTTGAGCTGCTGCTCAAAATTACATTTGTGCACTGAAACAAATGTATATAGACTAAAAGTTGACAGCTACAATTCAAGCTATGTGTAATTGAGAGTAAAGTTATTACTGAGTGAGTTATGCTTCTCATCAAACACTATACTGGTTTGCACTATATCCTCCTGAGACACGGGAAAACTAAAGTTTGATAATTTCAGTAATTTTGAAATACGTATCTGATGAAAAAACATGTCAAACGAAATTTTTTTCAAAAACCCTTTATTTTTTTAGCAAACGTCCTTTATAAGGGACAACGGGGCATAGTATAGTAATTTTGTATAGTAATTCCACAAATTTTACATAAAAATATATGGGGTCCTAATGTCCACTACAGAGGACATTTAAAAAAGTACACTTTTAAATTGTTAAACATAAGTGCAAATCAGTTAAAACTGCTTTGAAAATTAGCTATGTAAATTATAGGCTTTAGAAAAATCGTTAATACATATTATTCAACAACTTGCTTCTCTTGTTCCTGTGAAACATGGTCGCTGATATTGCAACCATTTTGAAAAGCAGATCTCCGTTTGGAAATGACACCCCCAGCAAAGGTCAAAGGAAAAGTTTATAAGACTGTGGTGAGACCAGCTATGTTATAGGTTTGGAGACAGTGGAACTGACAAAAAGACAGGAGAAAGAACTGGAAGTGGCCGAGCTAAAGATGTTGAGGTTCTCCTTGGGAGTGACAAGGATGGATAAAGTTAGGAATGAGATCATTAGAGGTTCAACACAGGTTAAACAACTAGGAGATAAAGTTAGAGAGGACAGACTGAGATGGTTAGGACATGTCCAGAGGACCCCTGAAAAGGGAAAACCCGAAAGAAGAAGAGTAAAGGCCAGGATGTCCTGGACAGGTTTTTGGACAGTCCTCATGGAACTTGTAACACATTCATAATATAATGTAACTCACTTGTAGCACGTTAATAATATCATAATATAAATCACACATTTTTTAGTTCTCTGTAGACAAACCGTGGCAGTGGTATGGGTTGTACCGACACCTCAATGTCTCTCAATTTGACACATTTATAGGTTTCCGCTTATAACAAGTCAGTTCGTTAATGTTTCAGTTCAATAATCTGTAGAGAATTGGTTTGCCAAGTTTGATTGAGAGCTTGACTGGCGCCTTAAACGCACTGAAATGTCAAAAGTGAGCCGGGGCTTATTGTCTAACATCAAAAGCCGACGGGTTGATGGATCATTTCGCTATATATTTGTAGCTGCTCCAAATTTATATGTGACCAATAAATAATCTCTTGAATCCTTAAAGGAAGTTGTAACAGCAAAGGTGAAGACAACTCCATACTAATGTGTTTAGATTTAATTTTTGTGTGTCCACAAACTTTTGTCTACATTATTTACCTTTATGGAATTTAGCAGATGCCCTTATCCAGAGCAACTTACAACTTACACATTCTTACAATCCAAGAAATTCTAGGACTAAGGGTGCTAACAGTAGCAGCTTAGCAGAAGTGGGATTTGAACCCTGGACCTTCTGGTCCATAGTCCAACACCTTAACCACTAAGCCACCACAGTCCCTTAAACATGTCCTAAGGTGCTGGAATTTGTTTGCAGTAGACACATGGTTCCATTTTTGGTTCCACAGGCAAGGCATTGTCCAAGATTACTTAAATTTAATGGCTGCCAGGTGCTAAATATCAGATCTGATTAACATGTGGGTAACTTTTTGATCCTTGCGACCCATAATGATTTCTGTTTATGTTATACCATATGTTATATATTAACATGCAACATTCTATTCACATCTGTCGTGTATGAGCTAAATGGCTGTTTAGTTTTAGTTTACTTTTGGCCATTATAACCCTTTAACGTCCTCACCAAGAAAAAATCAATGGAAAAGTTTTTATAATAATTTTATTAAATACTTATTTATTATTTATTAAATAAAATAATTTTTCCATTGCTTTTTTTTCTTGGTGAGGACATTAAAGGGTTAAAAATATATAGTGACCCAAAAAGTGTTCTACCAAAAAGTTACGCAGGATGTTAACGGGTTAAGTAAAAGGTGAACGCTTTTTGTGGTCATTGTGTTTTTTTTCCTATTACATCAAATCTGAAACTAGAAACACCATGCTAAAGAGGAACGCTGCTGCTTTTGTCTAGAAGCTTTAGGGTTAGCAGTATACTGGAATGTGTGGTGTTGCTGTGTCAGCTAAAACAGCTAGCTTTCCCTTTTTTGCACTGCTGTGCAGTCATGTTTCCTCTCTGATAAGTCCATGTGGTGTTTTGTGGCTTAACGAAGCACCTGAGATAGCCAGAAATAGCATCTTGACAGCAGGCTTATTAAGGTGATTAGTTCTGTCCAGTGAAAGCTTGTGATGGCCGCTTCAAACCACTCAACTTGATGGCACTGTCATTTCCGACACAGTTTTTACTGCCTGTCAGTGACTCGCCCCTTCAGTGGGAATGCTGCACGTTTAAAAATCATGAAGGAGACCACTGTTGCAATAGGCAAATCAGACATCACATTGCAGAGCACGCTTTTGAAACTTGCCTTGTTGTTACACTGCGTATGATACACACTGAATCTGGGTCACTAGCTGCACTGTATATAGGCTTAAGTTGTTTTGGAGAGTATTGCAGGATACGGGCTCTAGTGTACATGTGGTTTTACACTATGCTTTTTAAATTAAGCCTTCAATAGTTTATTAAAAACACTGAGATGACCTTATGAAATAACTGTATTTAAACTCCTAAATTGATGTGCAACTAAACAGGATAAAATACATTTTATGTACAAGAATTTGGGCTACATTGGCCAGATGAAATGTTTTGTCGAATTTCAGGGGACTTTATATATGTAAAAATATGCTAATGGCACAAGGTGTGACATGGGGTTTGAATTCTTTTTTTTTTTAAATTTTCTTTGAATATTTTGAGTATTTCAAAATAATTAATCTACCTAAATAATGCTTGAAAAAAATTGACTTGCTCCAGCCGTTTAGGAGAAAATTGACTTTGTTATAACTATGGTAGAAACATAATGTTCATCACAAGGTGTCCAACTAATTGATTGTTTTTCATGACAAAAACATGTTATAAGGTTTGAAATCCATTTGAAACACACATCCTGCTGTAAGATATTTGAATACGGACTAAATTTTTAAAATATCTATTTTTTATGGCCATTTGGGAAATTTTGAAAATTGGACAACGTGAAGTACGTTACACAAGAAGGAAATAATTTGACAAAAGTGAACATGTGCAAAAATACAAAAGAAATACCTGGGTAAACTTTTTCAATGAAATAAATGTTTCTTGAACAGGTGGATGTAACATAACTCACACAGACACCAGTCAGCACTAGCATATTTTTACATATGACTCATTATTTGCTCTTCGTCATATGATGGGGACATTGGGCCAAAAAAAACCCACAAGAATTTTCAAATCTGAACTTATTATTTGTAATAAATTATAGCCAACTACATCATAAATAACAATAAAAATATAACTTTTGATTGACTGCTTCATTATCATATTGTTTATATATATATATATATATATATATATATATATATATATATATATACACACA
>JAVSBU010348627.1:0-17002 GCA_033118015.1 Loricariichthys derbyi
ATTATTATTATTAAAAGAAACATAATTTACAGTGATATCACTGTAAATTCTGTTTCTTTTAATGCAAATCGGTCCCTGGAGTAAAAGCTCCTGCAGCTTCTTGTCCCGTAAAACACCGTGTAGACGCGCATTTAAATGCTCAGTATAAAAAGCGCGACTGAGATTTTTCATAGATATGCGGTAGATTGCGCAAATAGTTCGAAAGCTATAGGACAGGAAGTGTTCATATTTTATGAAAGCAAGAGATAAACAAGAAGAACAGTACAGACAAACAAAATGAATAATAATTTAAACTAACCGTAAAAAGTTAGACATGAGTTTGGTGCTTCTCGGGTCCCGAGGTTTTTCCTTTCTCTGTTGATTCCTCGTATTAATTCTCACATATAGTAAAACTTTTATCTTTCCAGCTCACCGCAGCTTATGAGGACAAAAACAAATCAATTCTAATCCTAGAAACACGAAATCGATCGGTTTTAAAGCTGAAAATTCCGATTGTGTTTCGGGGCGCCGCCTTCTGTTCGCCAGAAACTTCCGTTTTAGAGATTAATGTAGTTTCGATTTAACCGGTTCTGGAATTGTCTTTTCTGAGTGAACAGTCTTGTTGCCAGGCAGATTAACTCAAGATCCAAATTCGTATAATACTGTTTTGAACACTAAACCTCGCTCCGGTTCTGAATAATAAAATCCCTTTAATAAACCGATAAAGATTTAATCAAGACCCCCAGGGCTCCGTGGTAACCTGTGGTTAAAGTGCTGTGTTATAGTGGGCAAGATCAGCACGAGACAGTTAGGTTAGGCTGTCTCACCTGCGCCACCTATAGGAGGGAGAGAGTGGGTGTGTAACCTTATAAAGTGTCTAATGGCGGAAGTTAATCTGGGCTCAAGGTTCAGACACGACGAGAGAAAGAGAGACCAAGAGAAAGCCATTAAATGAAAACTTTAAGAGGTGACTGTCTTTATTATTATTATTATTATTATTATTATTATTAGAGCTCGGTCACTGAGAGCAGTTTCAGTCAGCAGGTGTCAGAAACCCTTCTGTTTAATAAAACTAATCATTCATTTATTAACTTCACTGTTTTTATCTACATTATATTGATTATACGGTTGAAAATTTTCAGAAACGAGTTTGAGGTTTTGGGGATATAAACATGTCAATATTTATTCTTCTTTTTGGAAATAATATAAGATTAAACCTTACATGATATTTATAGGAGAGGTTTAATAGTTAAATGGGGTTAAATAAAGCTCTGTACTGCTTTAGCCCAGTGTTTAATATTATAAGAGCTGAGCTACATTGAGAAACTAAACAATTTTAGCTTTGGACATTTTGTTCAGTTTGTACTAAGATAAAGAAATTCTTTACTAAGAAACGACTCTTAACTTCATTGTGTTTTAATTCCAATGCACCCAAAAGCTAAAGATGAGTGAAGTAGCATAAGATCCCTTATTACAAAATTACAACAAATAAAATGTGTTGATCATTTTTAAATATTACCAAGAAATTTAGAAAACTGCATCCTAACTCTTCAGAGGAAGTTTATAGTTTAAGACAGTGTCACACACTGATTATCAGACCATCTGTTCATCCTGAAAGATTTAATTTCATGATAGGAGCAAAGATCACATTTAATACATTTATTAAAATTTGGTTTAAGTTTCATATTAACTCATTAATTTCCATACTTAAACCAGTTCAGGGTCGTGAGGTGTCAGGGTCTAAACTGGCAACAAAGGGCACAAAGCAGTAGCCAACCCTGGAAATGATGCCAATCCATTACAGGACATGCACACAGGGACATTTTAGAGGCACCACTTGACCTAATGAATGTCTTGTTGCATGTGGGTGGAAATTGGAGTACCTGGAGGACACCCATGCAGACATGGGGAGAACATGTAAAGTTCATACATCCACACCTGGGTCTCTGGAGCTGTGAGGAATAATGTTAGAGTTGGAAAAATCTTTAACTAAAAATGAAGCCAACTTAAAATGTATAAAATTAGTATAAAATAAAAATGTAATTTATTAAAAAACCTGACCAAAGGGCTGCTTTGTTAATGAGTGATGTTTAATAATGTATTTTAACACATTTTTAATACATATTGATGTTTAATAGCCATTAAGCTGTGCAGTGTTCATCACTCTGTCCTGTTCCTGCTCGTCCTCGTAAACAAAACTGGTAAGTGAGATTCACTCCTCTCACTCTGGGAGTGTAATATTATTAAAATGCTTTTAAATCAGGACTACTAAACAAACATCTGAACCTGTTTAAATGTTTAATAATATAATATGGACAGTAGTGACTTTGTTACACTAGTACATGCAGATATATTACCATCTAGATTTCTTTTATTGGAGCAAGTTATGTTCATTTGAAAACATTACATGCTTGTATTTAAAGTTTTTTATTAGACTGTGTTTATATTAGAGGTGTCTGATTTTCCTTTCAGTTCACGTTCACGCTGTTCCTTCTGTAAAAGTAAAATTGAACCAGCCTGCCACTCTACCCTGCAAGCAGATATGCTCAGGTTTGGTAAAATGGACCATCTTCCATAAACCAGTCGATGTTCTGGCACAGTGCAATCAGACATCCTGCCAATCACAGGATGGATTTGAGATCTCTCATAGTGAGTACCTGCAGGGGAACCTGGCCCTCATGATCAGGTCGGTGGATTACACTAAGAGGACCATGTACACCTGTGACTGTGAGGGTAAAGACCTCTGTTACCTACGGCTCAGCATTGAAGGTAAGAGATGACGCTGGTGAAGAATGCGCTGTGGATCAGATGTGCATGTTGTTCAAATAAATGTTTTTACCCCACAGCCGTGATGTGGTCACTTCAGATAAAGCCTGGTGAGGATCTGACTATGGACCTGCTCATATCTGAGCCCGTAGAGGTGATTTATAACAGTAAGGATTCAGACAGTGCATCCAATGGACAGATCTGCAGAGTGACTGAAGCTTTACTTGACTGCAACGATGAATACAAACAGAGGGTTTCATACAATCAGCCCAATCTCACTCTGGGAGAAGCAGGGACATCCGACAGCGGACTGTACATCATCCAGGACATGAAGAATAACGAGGTCATTCGGATGTACTCCATCTCTGTGGAAGGTAAGACGTCCTGTTGCACCAATGGAGGTGGTTATGGTTGTGGACTATTGACCAAATGGCTGAGAGTTTTAGTTCCAGCCCTTACAACCTGCCACTGTTGGACCCTTGAATGAAGATTTTAAAGCCTAAGTTGCTAGGATTGTCCATTGGAAAGGAATCTGGACATTTTAATGCAAAGTTTTTAAACAGGTTTCACTGTGTTTAGTTAGATATTTAATTCTTCAATATATAATTTAGGCCCAAGGATGATGAATCCCTTTTGAGTCCTGGCCCTCCCAGGGTTTCTTCATTATCATTTTTAGAATTTTTTTCTTTCCACTGTTGCCCAAGGCTTGCTTAATTTGGCAATGGCCATAGATAATAGAGGATAATCTATAGTTGTAAAGCTGCTTTGCGACAATGCTCCACTGTAAAAAAGCACTACAGAAATAAATTTAAGTTTGACTTTTTTATGTTTTTATATGTTTAACATGAGCCTCTGCTGCTTTACTAGCTGTTGGACTGGCTGCCAAGGATCAAACCCATCAGTGCCCTCACATCTTATCTCTATGTGTAGTAAAACAGGGGCTGATTGGGCTCCTCTCATATTGTTATTATTATTATTATTATTATTATTATTATTATTATTATTATTATTATTATTGTGTGTGTTTTAGAGGCCCATCCATGCTTGCTCAGACAGAAGGATGATTCCATGCAGAAGTGCTTGATTGGCGTGATCGCTGTATTGACGCTTCTGGTTTTGTTGGCTCTCATTTTACTGATCTGTCAACATCAGAAGCATAAAATAAGAGTGAGTATGAACTTAGGGCATCTACTACTGTGTATTAAATTTGGCACCGGTGTTATACTGGATGCCCGTTCTTATACCAAACCTCCCCATTTATCCAGACTTGGGTCTGGCACTAGGGTTACTGACAGATTACCTATAAATGTGCCCTTTACCCTTCACATAAGCCAGGCCCTCTGAGACCGGCTTGTCTAATGGTTGGAACTACTCATTGAGCCACCAAGTTTGCCAGCACCTGCTAACTACTAACTAAATAAAAATAGTAATAATAATATTTATCTTTTATTATCTAAGCCCAAAGCCCAAACTGATAAAGCCTAAGGCAACAGGGGCAAGGAAAAACTTGGTAAACGTTATAAGGACTTAACCTTGGGAGGAGGAAGACTCAAAAAGGAATCTGCTTGGGCAAATAATAATAATAATAATAATAATAATAATAATAATAATAGTGTATATTACTCTTCTTTTGATTATTTTATTATTAATATTATATTAATAATAATAAGTGTTAATAATACTGCTAATACTAATAGTAATAATATATTGTTATTAGCAATAATAACAATAATAATAATAATAATAATAATAATAATAGTGTTAAATATACTCCCATTGAGAATAATAGTAATAATATAGTGGTAATAATAATAATAATAATAATAATAATAATAATAATAATAATAATAATAATAATTGTGTTTAAAATACTACTACTACTAGTAGTAATAATGTTACTAATAATAAAAATAATAAAATCCCTTAATAGCTTTTAAAATAGACAAAACAATGCTGAACAATATATATGTTTAAATATTGTAAGTTTATAATTTGAAATTAAAAGTAAGTTTATAATTTGAAATTTGAAATTAAAGATATTATGTTAGATCATAAGAAGAATAGGGTGATTGTCCGAGGAATAATGAAATTATGTTAAAAAACATATCATTTGGCATTTTTGTATAAGTCATGAGTAGTTTTCATTCTTATGGTATATTTTATTAATATTTTTACACTCAGTTTTGCCTGAACCTTTGAGCTGTGATGATGTAAAACATCTGGAGAAGTTTATGATCTAATCACTGATGTCCGAACCTTCACACTGCCGTTCTTAGTTAGTGGCACTGAGACTGTTTTGGACTCTTTAATGATATGTGTGTGTAATTCCTGAATGCATGATTAATATATTACAGGAACAGAGTAATAAAAAGACAGAGGATGAAGCTGAAGAAGCTCAGGCACCAGCTCTGAGTCCTACCAGTAACAAATCTGTGATTCAAAGCTTCGGACTATGCAGGGGCAGGAAGATGGCAGAACCTAACAATGCAGTGAAGAGAAGGGGGAGGAGATGCTACAGTGATACACAGTTAGAAGAGCTGTGGCCACAGGTAGAGAAATTGAACAAGGGGCAGAGTTCTGGGGCCAGACGAAGGCAGAGGTCAGACGCCAGCTCAGGGGAGAAGCATGTTGAAGTATGCATGCCACTGCTGCCTGAAAATGACTGATTTTCATCACACAGTTAAATAACAAGTTATCTGAACATTCCTAATTTTGGAAAATGGTTCTGGTAGTGAATATTAGAACCTCTTCTTCAATTGTGCCAGCTTGTGTTAACCTGGTGCCACAATATAACAAGTGTTACCTCGTATTTAAGCACTGATTAAAACTAAAGCATAGGGTGTGGGTAGAGGGTAAGGATGCAGTTTAGAATCTGATCTACTTTTAGTTTCTTGATCGTCTTTCATTAGAGCAGATTAAAATAGCTCATATATTATTGGAATTTGGACAAAGTTGTCAGAGTACAGCGAACTGGCTGCTTGGATTCATTTGAGCAAATATTTAAGAGATTTGATTGGATAATTAATGCAGTGCTTAATGTTTCAGTTGCAGTAACACGTTTGATCATATTAGGAGCAACTACTCAGTTTTAGAAGATCGAATTATTGCTGCATTAAGCATAGAAGAGATATAAGGAGATGCTGAAATGAGTGGAATTGGGTTAAGAACTGTCCAACACTTTTTTAAAACCTGGAAAGACAATGATGAACCTCAACAACACACAGAAATGTGTAGTGCAATGATAAAAAATATAATGTATGTAATGCTTAATAGTGAAAAGAAGAGCTCTGGAGGCAGTGTTAGGATCTAGTGTTGCTTCAGGTGGTCATGTCGGGCCCAGCAATGTTATGTTGTGATAAAATGAAGATGTACTGAACGAAGAGCTTATACCATCTGATAACACGGCAATATTCCAGTACCATTAAGCCAAGATGTAATTAGTGATCTAAAGACTGGTTCTGAGAGTATGAGGAATCATTTACACACATAGATCTGACATTTAGCCCAATGAAAGTCTTTGGGATGTGCTGGAGAAGACTTTATGGAGTGGATCCTCTCTCCCATCATCAGTTCTAGAACAGACCAGAAATGAAAATAAATACATGTTCTGATGCTACATAAGGTTGTGGAAGCGATGCCAGTGTGAATGTGCTTTGTTTTTTATCAGAAATGGGGGCCATAATTTAATTAATGAGATTCTGTTCTCTTGGGTTTCTGTTTGTTATGCAAGTCTAAGATACACAACTTTTTATTAACACTAATTTAATTAGCAAATATACATTAAATGTTTGGGGACTACAGAATATTCTAATGATTCACTGGTGTTTTTGTAATGGTTTAACTTAAAAGTGCAGAAATATAGAGCTGTGAATACATGAAGTCCATTTAGCTTTCAGAAATAATAACAAAATAAAAGATTTTATGAGCTAAATAATTTTAAAAGAGCAGTGATTGGTAAAAACTAAAAGGACAGAAGGGTGACATCTGTATTTTTATATTGTATTAATATTTTAATGAAAATGTTTGTCTTTATTGAGTGAACTGTTTGCATGTGATAAATTTTTATAAAAAATGTTTATATTTTTGGGAATTTAACTAAACTTCATGACTGTTTTAATCATATTGTTTAAATCATCCGCAGTTACACAGCTAATGAGTTTTAATTGTTTTTAAGTGTGTTTTTTATTTAACAGTGCTGAATGGTGATGTGTCCTGGCTGCTGCTTATGTGGAGTTTGCATGTTCTCCCCATGTCTCTGTACCCAAGTGTGTGTGTGTTTCAGGCGTGTATTTGAAAACATTGTTTGAAAAGGTTTGGGAAACTTTTTAGAAGCTCCATTAGAGGTTCTGTTAGAATTCAGGGCCTTTAACATATTAAAGCTGAGTGTGATGGCACTGATTCCATTATAATACTGTTTTGGATGGTAAGAAAACCTAAGTTTAATGGATAGTCCAAAATGCTGATCTTTTTCATACATCATATCCAAAACTGACATTATACCTTTACTTGACTATTCAGAATAAATCAGTGATTTGTTATTCTTGAGAATATATTGATTCATAAAGTCATGGCTCTAGATTTTGTTTTCCTTCTGAAAAAAGTCTAGCCCAGGAGGCTGGTTTTAGCCGGTCAGACTGGTCTTGGTTGTTTTACAGGGGTTTTAAGCACACACCAGTTTACCAGATTGGGAGTCCAGACAGCCAACCAGTTTAGTTTAACACCGGGTAGTCCAATCTGGCCGACCAGTCATATTAAATCTAAACTATGCTTGCTTTTTTAGATGCTGGTTTTAGATAGTTTATGGTATGGCTGGTCTATGGCTGCTGGATTAGCTGAGTTACGTTATAATAAAACATGCGAATCAATATCTCACAGTTTTATAGTTAGTTTCTGTAAATAGAAATCACATTCAAGCGAAACTTGAAGCTTCTGAAAAGATGTCACGTGACCGCGCTGCCTGATGACGACACTAAGACTGTCCAATCAGAAGGCTCCTCCTGTCTCATAGCGATCATGGCGGACAGGATTATGGTATAAAAAGAGGGTAATTTTATCCAAAAAAAAACCCTGAACAAGTGATGCATTTGGTGTTTTTAGGACCAGAATAGACCTGTTTCTGTCTTAAGGTTCTGTGATAGCTGGAAGGATTAAAAGTTTTGCTGTTATGTGGGAGATGACAGGAAGATTTAAAAGTGAAAGTAAAAACGCGCCGTTAGGCTCGAGCGGATTAAAGCATCAAACTGATCTCACACTCGATAAGGTCAGTTTGAATTATTATTATTATTATTATTATTATTATTATTATTATTATTATTATTATTATTGCAGTCTGTGTGGTGGAGTATTTTTTCTCTGTTTTTTGCCGGTGTTATTTATAAGCCGATGGGGGGCGGATTTAAATACAGGCAGAGCGCAGCCTCCTGTGGGTCCTGTTAGCATTAGCATTGCTGTGGAGATGGGAAGTGTTTCAAGTCCTCTAATGGGACCAATTACAAAAAACATTCAGCTAAGAAGCTTGGCTATTGTAGCAATTAAATATTTAATGTGTGAGTCAAGAAACACACCTTAGTACGAACAATAAAACAGTGTTCCACAAAGAAAGTTTGGAAGGAATTTACATATTTCAGTCCTAACATTTTCTTATTTGTCCAAAGATCCCTGGAAAAAATCTTGTCTAAGGTATTTTATGTTGTTATAAAATCTCACTGTACTTTTCTGCATTAATGTTGCATCACAGAAGTGTAAATGTAATTTATCAAGGGCCCTGACCCGACCCAGTACCATGACAGAGCCTGGCTTTTGGACTTGTTTCTGATAGCAGTCTGGATGGTTCATTTTTTCATACATTTTTTGCCAAAAAAGATTAGTCTGAGCACAATACAGGTTTACACTGGCTGATGGTCCATCCCAGATGCTGCCGAGTCCAGAGGCTCTAACATAAGGCTTCTTTTTATCACAGTAACATTGTAAGTGGGTTTTGTGAATGTAACTCTGTATTGTAGATCTTGATAAATGTTTGATAACGTAATCCGGTGCCCATGTGCTTCTATCAGCTATTGATGACTGATGGTTCTTGATTTGGTGCCGTCTGAGGGATTGAAGTCACAGCTCTTCAGTCGAGGCTGAAATTCCTCCAGATTTATCGAATTGTTTAATGATGTTATGCTCTGTAGAGGGAGAAATGTGTTCTTTCCTTCCAATCTTTCTTTGAGGAGCATTGTTTTTAAACATTTTATTCATTTAAATATTTGGTGACAAACTGGAGGTCATCTGCCCAGCTTTGCTCCTTGAAGACATGCAAGAAACAAATAATGGATGTTTATTATGAAACCTCTGAATAACCATTATAAACTTCTGGGAAGCAAAAATACAAATAACCATGAATGTATTGTGGGCTATATGTCTTTTAAATTTGTATATCTTACCAACACCTTAGCAACCACATAGCAACAGCCTGGCAACCACTCCTGAAATTGTCAAAGTGCCATTAATTTTATGATATTTAGTTACATATGCTTAGAAAGCTATTGATCCTTAGCTATATCTGTATCCGGACAGTTAATGACCCTTAGCTATAACTATCTAGACAACTCAATAACAGTTAGTCAAAAGTATAGGCACCCCTCAAATGTGTTATACACTATTACCACTTAATACATTGTGTCCCATTTTAATTAAAATTATTGGCATATCATCACATCTGTCAACCACTTAGCAATTATTGGATGGCTTTGTTAAACCAAATTAAAGTTCAATCAGAAACTTTCTTTTCTTTTCATACATTGTTTAGAAGGTCACTCTACAGATAAACTCATAATAAAACCAGAAATCTGAAAGAAATTAGATAAACTGTAGTATCAGTGAATCATCATCCTGTCGTTTGCAGTACTGATGCTGCTGTTTTATCTCCTCAGCCATGAACTCCTGCAGTGTTCATTATTGTGTCCTGTTCTTACTCATTCTCGGTAAGTGTGGCTGCTTATCAAATTCTAATTAAATCAGTGATTGCAGTGATTTGTAAACACTATCTATAAGACATATAAGTATATGAAGTGTAGCAGGTTATGGCATTACCT
This sequence comes from Loricariichthys derbyi, assembly GCA_033118015.1. Lineage (NCBI taxonomy): Eukaryota > Metazoa > Chordata > Actinopteri > Siluriformes > Loricariidae > Loricariichthys > Loricariichthys derbyi. The sequence goes on from JAVSBU010348627.1 coordinate 9,822, forward strand.
TTAAATTAATTAATTTTTGAATAAACAGGGCACCACCTGATTCAATTGATTACTTGGAGAATCAAAGGAAACTAGTTAAATTGAAAACCAATATGAACACTTTAAAACCCATTCTCTTGAGCTATGTGAAGGTGGGGCCCACGGTAAATGGAGCTACATAGGCTAATTTACCTTTTGGGTAGATGACAGTTTAATGAACGCAGGATTAAATTGTCCATTCCATAATGGTCGTAGGACAAATTAAGCAAGAATCTTGATTGTGTTATATAAAGCTGACTAACTAAATATATAAATAAAATAAGGGCTCTGACTTCAGTCGTACTCGATGTCTTTTCTGCATTTTTACAAGGTTCATATATAAAATAATGAACTATTTATAATGGATTCATTTCTCTTTTAGCTCCTGTGTCTTCTCAGACTGTAACGTATCAAACAGCAAAACTTAACAAGTCTGCGACTCTCACCTGCAAACAGACATGCTTTGGACCGATGGAGTGGAAAATGTTTCATAAACCAGATGTTCTGGCTTATTGTGACCTGAAATCCTGCCATTCAGAGAAGGGATATGAGGTCTCTCATGATCAGTACCAGAATGGGAATCTGAATCTCGTTATTAGATCAGTTGATTTCAGTAGAAGGACCATATTCTCCTGTTATTGTGATAATAAACTGGTCTGTGATTTTCGTCTGTTTATTGAACGTAAGAATCTTTTTTTATTTTTATTTTTTTTTCAAATGAAATCACAGTGCTTTAGGTGTAATTCTTTGAATCAGATTTGTAATGTTTCTTTCTCCTCAGCTCTGACATCACAAGTCTATAAGATGCCTGGTGACGCCCTGGTGCTTGATTTACCCATCCCAGAGCCAATGGAGGTGGTTTATAAGAGCAGATATACAACGGATCTGTATGGTGAATGGATCTGCAATGTGATTTATGGCTCATTACAGTGTGGCGATAATTATAAAAAGAGAGCTTCACTCAGTCACACAGAGCTCACACTGCAAGACCTGGAGGTGTCTGATAGTGGAGTTTACACCATCCGTGACATAAAGAATGATGCGGTTATTCATTCGTACATTCTTTCTGTAGAAGGTATGTGTGCTGTGTGTAACTTTTCCTAGAGATGGCTGAGTTATGGGAAGGAAATTGACCCAAGGCCCAATACTCTCTCTAGAAAGACAATGAGCCAAAATATACAGCCAAGACCACAGTGGAGTAATTTTGGGTTTTTGACTGTGCCTGAGTATAAAGCAGTTCAGTCTTGCTGAGGTTTATCAGAATAATGGCTCTAGACAAATAATCTAATCCCCACTGTTAAGTATGGTGGAGGATTTATGTTGCTCAGACTTTGTTGTCTCCACAAGCTTTGAGAATATTCCTATTCTTTTATGGAGTATTATGGGAAAAAACTCAGTGCTGTTATGTTGTATAGATCAGCCATGCCTAGTGGTACGATAGATATCTAGTATTATATCGTTTCATTGCCTTCTTAAAATAAATGTTACTTTTAACTTTAAAGGTTTATGTCATATTGAGATTGTGACTGAAATATTTGTGTTTGGGGTTTTTAGAGTGCCACCAACATTTTGAAAAAACAGAGAGATGTGATTCAGCCGGGACCATTGTGGCAGCGGTGATGATTCCACAATTGGTTGTGTTTGGCCTGGTTGTATTTGCTTTAAAATTACATTTGCACAGGACGAGAAAAGCTCAGAAGCAGCCCCAGGAGGAAAGAGTAAGTACTGACAGCTGTGCAATTTAGGAACAAATACAGACAGCTGAAAACATTTTTTTTAAAATTGTGACACAATAGTACAGTCACAATCGTCCATCTTTGATGGAGTGAAGCTCATTTCCCTGCTGCTTCAAAAGTGGATCCTGCTTCCCATTGGAGGCAAACACACAAACTAAACACTGGGACAGGGTGCCCCCCCCCCACCCCCACAGGTTGGGTCAATAATATGATAAATATAATTGAATGAATACGAGACAGCTCCTTACCCATATTATCAGTCCTCTTACATATTGACATGGATGCCAAATAAACAAACACAAAATAAATATTTTAAGTAACAGGCAACCTGTCATGTAAAAAAGAGAGGGGTACATATGAGATGTTTATGTAACAAGTGTGTATGTTTAAATTTTACAGTTGCTCAATGATGAAGAAGAAAGATTGCAGAGCCGGGAGAGGTCGAACAGCAATGAAAGAATTTCACAGCTTATGAAACAGATAACATTGGTGGATGAGCTCATGCAACAATATGGAAACGGGGGAGAAAAATGGTTCCAGAGTGGGATGAGCTCAAGAGAAATCACAGAGAAGCTACTGAGAAAGAAGGCAGAGATGGAAGAGTTCATACACAAATGGAACAGCGAAAGACCAGAACTGAACGAGCTCAACGAGTGGTGGAGTAAGAAGAAGGAAGAACTGGACAAGATCATAGCAGAGCACAGAAAAGAAAGACCAGCGAGAGAGTCTTTCAGAGGGATTATTCAAGATGATGAAGCTCTGGCAGGACAAAGCCAGACAGAACCGTACAGTGTTCCATTTACAAAGGAGGAACATAGAGGTTTGTTAGAACCCCCAGATAACTGGCAGTGCAGATCGAAGAGGACGGTGTCTGATGGGGTTGTGGTCTCATCCCGCAGAGAAGCACTGAGCAGAAAGAACCAGAGGAGCCCCAACGTTATAGTCAGGAGAATAAGATCAAAAATGAATCCTAAACTATTAGAGGATGTAGACCACTGAGTCATGCAGAAAACTGCTTCAGCTTAAACATCATACATCTACTGTTGTACAGATCTGTTAAAGAACCCTGACATCACTGACCTCTGACACACTCGGGCTCACAGAACAGTAACTGCAATGATCTGCAGCATGGGTTATAGAAAGAGTAGCACTGCTGATGCCGCAGTCTTATAAACTACACCAGCAGATCCAGGACAGATTTCTGACTGATTGACTGAGCCAGACAGGAGTGTTTCTGTTCAGGGTACATGCTCATCTGTGTCTTTTTTTTTTGCACATGGAAATGTTTGGTTAATACTAAGTTTACAGAAATTGGTCATGGCATCTTTTTGCACGCTTCATTTGTTTTAAAACATGAACTTTAATCTTTGTTCATTGCAGACCCTTTTAACTACATCCTTATTCCGTTATTTTAGGGTTATAGGATTAAAAACATATCTAATTCTATTATGATTTCAGCCTTTCTTATATTAAAGCATGCAACCAAGTGTCTGAGAACATTAATAACGTAACACTACATGTTACAATCAAATGATTGGTTTTTCTACCTCTCTGGGAGTAAACACTAAAAAAATCGGGGACTTATTAGAAAGCATAGCTTTAGCTATTTTTATTTTCAGTGTGCTTTCTGTAATATGGAGCTTTAGGATTATGGTGGCATTTCTGCAGCATTTTTTGCACATGGATGATTGTTTAGTATAAAATTACTATTACCAAGTTAGAAAAGCACAACTGGGTCATGGCGTAAGGTGTGCAAGCTTTAAACTTGAGCAGCTGTTTCTTACATAGTTTATTTTATTTTATTTTATTTTATTAACCTAAATTCTAATCAATACTGCCATATCGCTGATAGATGTGACCATGCTAAACTGTGCAGTAAGTTAGAAGAAATGTCTTCTGTAAATCAATAATAATGTGATCACTGAAAAAAGATGCTTCAGATTATCAAAGTGTATTTTTTAATAAACTTTTGTACCTCAAAAAATGTTCTTGAATCTGAGTGATCTGTAAAACCGTCCCATTATTTTTCACTGTCCTAACAACGTTTATTTACCAGGAACAAGATTTAGTTACCGGTAAATCAAATACTGAGCAGGTTCCATGGTGTTTATCACACTGTTTATCCTTTAAATCACAGCACTGTGCATGTGGAGGATTTTCTGGAAGGTGTCTCATCGATTTTAGTATCACCGCTGCTTTCCATCTGCGAACCTAAAGCACAAACACACACATCCAGTCACGCTGTAACACAAGGTTTGGACGACACCAACATGGAGCAAATCTCTGTATTTTAGTACAGAAAAGGAGAAGTTTCCTGCCTTTTGGTGGAGCCTCTTCTTTTTCTGCAAAAGCACACTCAGCCTGAAGCAAAAATAAGATGCAGGTAATAAATCGCTGTTAAATAATAAGGAGCATAAGAAATATTCTGCTTACCTCCAAGAAGTTCTCCAGGTCTTTCCTCTTGTCCTGAGGAAGATGACTGAAGTATCTGGGCACAGAAATGTGGCTCCTTGGATCTTAATGCATTAAAATACGCAACATTCCTAAACAATCATGACTAAAAATGAGCAGCTCGTCCTGATATTACTATTTTTATTTTATATGTTCAGTAAAGAAAACCAGACAAAACTTTAAACATCTTAATCACTTACAATATCAAACAATATTTTATAGGGCTAGTTTATCATAGTTATTAGTGATGTTATTTCACAGCTCCAGATACCAAGGTTTGAGCCCCAGCCTGGCTGGTGTTTGTGTGGAATTTGCATGTTTTTCTCATGTATGTAAAAGTTTTGGCACCCCTGGTGATATGATGCTCATTTTCTAAACAATACAAACATTTTAAAGTATTTCTGGGCACCTCTCCTGATAACCTGGTCTTATCTAGCTCAATAAAGTGTCTAAGTTTAAAGGAAATAATTAAAATTTTAATTGTTTAGAGAGTAAATTCTCACCTCTTGAGGTAGGAGCCCTGAGCCTGGCTCACTGTGGCAGCTGAAGAAATGGGCATGGTGTAACACAACTACACACACACACACACACACACACATCAGTTCATCTCCAGCTCTGAATCAGGATTAATCTATAACTTACAGCATTGCATTGGAGCAGCATGCAGCACATACTCATGCCACAGGAAGTGAGGTTTGTTGTTGTCGCCATGGCAACCTGGAACCAACCCCAGTATTGATGTGGGTGCTGTTGCTCTAACACAGATACATTTCTACAATATTTGTGTTTATTTAACTTATTTAGTTTCTTCATCCCCTGTAATGCAACCATACTGTGTTAATATATTATTATATTTTAATTATTTAAATAAAAGGTATTATTAGAGATAAAGGTGGCTGTTTATAAACATCTTTTTGTGTGTGTTTTAGGGATTTTAATGCTTTATGTAAGCTACTTATCATAGTGTTACAGCATTATAGCAGGTTTTATGCAATATTATTTTTAATTAATATAAAATAAAACCAAGCAATATTTGTTTTATTTTATAGGATTAAAATATTGTATCCAGTCTAGCGCAAATTATAGTAGCCCTGCTCCATTTTTATACAACCTTTGCAAACTCATACTGGAAAGCATTATGTTTAAAATAAAAATATGCGTATTTGATTTTAAATCATCATAATCACCACTAGGGGCGGATTCTGTTAGACCTAAACGGAAGCGCTGCAGGTCCAGCTGTTTATTGTTGCCTGGTCGCGTCTCCATTTTCCCTCTGAGCACTATGTAGTGCACTTACCTGCCCGCTGTCTATTAGACACAGTAGAGAACACTACATAAGGCTGTGGAGGGCAGATTGAGACGCGGCCACAGTAAAGGCAAAACAGCAGCTAGAGACAGAGGAGTACAGTAGTGGGCAAGATGGCGGTGTCGCGGCGCTCCTCTCACCATCACGGAGCATCCCTACACTCTCCCCCGCGGAACTCTCTCATCTCCTCCTCTCCTCCAGACGCGCCCTCGGTCACACCGGACTCGGCGGGTTTGAGCCCCGCGGAAAGCAGCAGTGGAGCCCCTGAGTTAGGCGCTCAGAGTCCTGGGTCTCAGAGCCCCGGCGCAGCTGAGGAAGAGTGCGGGGGAGCCGGAGCGAGCGGAGGGGGCGCTTTCCGGGAGCTGTTCGAGGCCTGCCGGAGTGGAGACGTTGCACGGGTCAGGAGGCTGGTGGATCCGCTCAATGTGAACGCGAAGGACGTGGCCGGGAGAAAATCCACACCGCTGCACTTCGCTGCAGGTAAGAGTTCAGGAAAATCTTCGCCTTTAGCTCCGGAGCTGCTCTGCTTGTTTTTAGCATTAGCATGTTAGCATTGGGCAGCGATCGCTTAGATGGCTTTTATATTTATTTACAATTATCTGTTAGTTTCTGTTATATTATATATTGTGTTTGTAATTAACGATTAAATAAACGCCTTTTAAAAAAATATTGTTTGATTTCTGTATCGTGTTAATACACAATAATTCGTAAAATGCTAAAACAACGTAATAATAGGAACCTGAAAACCCAGCAGTTCTGATATTAAATCATCTCTATTACACCAGTAATCTAAATCAGACCTGGACCTTTATATTCATTCTTTATTTGTGTTCACTGAACCATTTTAGTGGTTCCAATGATCACCCATTTTGGTTGCCAGAGGCAGAGAGATTATTATCTAAAATGTCCAGGTGTTTCATAATGCTGCTTTGTAACCTACCTGGTAACACAGACCCTCCACCAAACTTAACAGTGGGCATCAGGTTCTTTCAGTCTGTCACCCTCCTTTTTACCTTGAATCACCTTTAGCTTTTGTTTCCAAAAATCTCTGATCTCTGGTTGTTCTAATCAAACATCCCAGTGAGCCTTACAAGCCTTACAAATAACCACTAACCAGTTGGCATGGAGGTGGCATCTGATGGTAGTTTGAGACCTTTTTCTGTAACACTCTAGCACTGATCCTTGGGGTTTGTTTTGCCTCTCGTACCGTCCTCCTCAGTGTGTGTCTGGGCAAAATTAATGTCCAGTGTTAGCAAGTTTGTCACAGTTCCAGTTGACATGAATTACACTGTAGACCATTACATTAAGATAATCTTTTTCTTTCTTATTTTAATTTGTCGTTAATAATTTTTTTTCTTTCAATTACTGTTTTATTTTATATTTCTTTATTTTTAATTATCTGCGATTTGAATTTATCTTATTTTTAGTATAATCTTTATCCTAATAAAATTCACAGCTTGTTTTTAATAATTTTTATTTATTCTGATGCAGAATAGTGACAGAAGTTTTATTTTTATTTAATTTTATTCATTTTTATAGGTAATTTTTGTTTTATCACAATATTTGATTACTTAATTTCTAATTGATCTATTCATCCCTTTTTGTCAAGCATTTTTTCTTATCTTTTATCTTATCTTATCAAATAGATAAATTCACTGTATAATAACTAG
>JAVSBU010348645.1:0-10186 GCA_033118015.1 Loricariichthys derbyi
TTTATTGTTATTTATGATGTAGTTGGCTATCAGTTATTACAAATAATAAGTTTAGATTTGAAAATTCTTGTGTTTTTGTTTTTGTCCCAATGTCCTCATCATATGATGAAGAGCAAATAATGAGTCAAATACATTGTTAAGCAACAGATTATCAGAAACATGAGCGTGCTTCCACATTTGTGAGATTCTTCCGCATTTGTGACCAATTTTTTTCACTTCAATACACTTAGGAATTTTTGTATTTCTGTGTACTATAATTGATTAATGGTTTAATTTTATTACAATGTTATGGTTTTAACTAAGTGCAGTAGAATGTTTCTTTTCTCAATGCAATATTAACATTAGAAATGATGTGTGATATCACCCAGTATCATTCAATGTTCTGTTTATTATGCATAACAGACCAATTTATGTTTAAGTTCTACGTTCATTTGCAAAAGCTGTGTTGCACAAGTCAACACACACGTCCATTACAATTCTAGACCTACTAATATTGGATATTGGTACATTATTAGAAGAGTGCATTTCTGTTTCACAAGACTACAGGAATTACTGAAGATAGAAAAAGGTCAGCACCTGTGGGGGCGGAGCTATAATCTGGGGCTGGCTTTTTTTGTTTTAGGTTCAGCAACTTTATGAGTCCAAAGAATGAGATCAGATGATACCTGAATATACTGAACCACCAGGTTACTCCATCAATTAATTTTTTTCTTCACTGACTGCATGGCCATATTCCAAGATGATCCAATGCCAGGATTCATCAGGTTCAACTTGAGAGAGATTGGTTCAGAGAGCAGGAGACATCATTAACACATGGATTGGTCACCAAAGAGTCCAGAATCTTTGGTATGTGCTGGAGAAGACTTTCAATACAAGATCTTGGGGAATAATTAATCATAGTCAAAGTCAAATTTATTTGTATAGCAGTTTTTTGAATGGAGCATTCTCTCAAAGCTACAACTGGCAAGTGGCAAGGAAAAACTCCCTAAACGTTAATAGGAAGAAATCTTGGGAAAACCAAGACTCTAAAAGGGGCTTAATTAATTAATGCAACTCTGGAAAGAAAAAAAAAATGTTATGTTGCACAAGCTTGTGAAAACCACAGCAAATGTGTGCGATAAAAACTAAAGGCGGCCCAATGAAATATTAGCATGTGACCTTTTATGGCCATGCAGTTTAGTTAGTGTAAGCATCAAAATATCATGGTCTTGCACACAAAAATGCATTGGGTCTAGATTTGCTATGCAAAATGCACAATTTTTATTGCTACAGTGAAAATTAAATCTCAATCTAGGTAAATTATCAACAGTTCTTTTCTTGTTCTTTGCATTCTTTTTTAAATCCCCTCAAAAATGAGAAGCACATAGACTTCAAGAAATATAAAGTCTTAGGCCAGTGCCTTTTATGAAATTACCTGGAGTAAAATGGCATTGCTATTCTCTGGGAAATCGGAACCCTGTACAGCTCAAACCTGCTTTTCAAACATACAGTGTTCTGGAAAATGGATTGTAAAGAGAATGTATTTGAATCATCATGGATATTGGGTTAGTGGAGTAAAACATTAACAAAAAAATACTGAGAGTGTGAAGTTGGACAGATAGAGTTTAATTGTATTTCTACAGAATATGTCTTAAATATATGGATATCTTATTTGTTTTTAATTAAGATCCTTGCCAGGTCTGCTCTGATTAGCACGGGCAGTCTGGCGTGGAGATTACATCACAGCTGAACCCAGTGAGACATCAAGCCTTTGCAGATTGGGTTCAGCTGCCACCGGCTACTAAAGGAAGCCACAAGAATCAGTTGGAGTGGGCCATTGTGTAAGACCTTTTAGATCCATTGGCCTGACAACCATACTGGTCGCCGTGGCTCACGTAGCTGCTGTGGGGTGTTAGACGGGGTTTTTAGTGACAATAGGTTAACATTGCCACACGGCTAGACACGTCTCAAGCTGGTGTGTTGCAGCCTGCATATGCTGCATGAACCAGTCTCACTATTGGCACCAGAGAAGGTGAGGGATGAAGGTACCATCCTTCCTTTGTATAGACTGGGTGGAGTAAGATCTTGAGGTCTGAGGTAATTGTCAGGGTGTAGCACGTTAGAGTAGGGACAGGTAACTGTGACTCTGTACTGCTTGAACCCCCTCGGTACTCCCTGCGCTCCATGTCTGGTCATCCAAGGAGTACCGGACTTAAAGGATCCACACGTGATTACCATTAGGGAGTCCATTACTGTAGGTGGGTCATCACTCTGGGCCTGTCCCCTAATTGCACCATGCCATGCCTAGCTTGGACCTCCCCTTCATCCCTGTGGTTGGCCGAGGTTCCACGCTGTGTGGTTGGCCGAATTGGTACACCAGCCATAAAAGCAGGTTCACTTCACCTTGGACGTGTCTTAGTCGTCACCACGCGCCCTAGCCCCATCCGCCCTCAAGGGGTTAGCGGTTTAGGCTTTTTGGTTTCATTTTTGCTGTTTGTTTCCATTGTTTTGCTTTCATTTTTAGATGCCTTATTTTACGTTCAATAAAACTTACCCCCTTATTCATGAAGCTGTCTGTACATGGGTCCTCCTTTCCACCTCGCCCCCCATATTGTGACAGAATGGCCCACCACTAATTTGGACCCAGTGGGCAGCTTTGGGTAGGCCTGCACATTTTCCAACTCTGCCCATTTTATTTTCCTCCCCCCTTATTTCTTCATTTCCTTAGTTGCCTTATTTTATGTTCAATAAAGCTTACCCTTATTCATGAAGATACAGAAAAATACAGAAATGTGTTTCTACTGGGGAGCTCATATAACATGGACTAGGAGATATTTCTTCTTTCAGCAACAAAGTTTTATAAAATGTATCAAAATGTAGGTAATGTCCTTGTATCGTTTTCTATACATTTTCTCAGTGGCAAACAACCTGCCCTCGATACGTAACTACTAAAAGGACAAACGAGCTTATCTGTGTCTATCTGTGCCAGTTCAAGACAATGGCCCTGAGTGATAAGGAGAGGATATAAATAGTTGAAACCTATATATAATAAATATAATTGACTATAATTTCTGATTTTGTAAACCAATTTACTCTATGTAAAACTAGTGACATTATTGCACATACTGTAAAATTAATCTGTACCCAGTGATCAGTGTGTGCAAATATGCAAATAAATACATTCCCAAAATAGCTGTGATCAGTTTCACATCAGGAGAAGTGAGTAAAGAGGCCTAGCATGTGCTTCCTCATGTTACTGTAAATACGCTTGTTGCTGGTTGTTCCACAACTGCAAGTGAATAATGAAGTGAGTCAACTTTTCAGACAGTCCATGAGGACATGCTCAAAACTATAAAATGCCATAAATCTAAACTACACATGCAGTTTGAATAGAATAACTTCTGTGCTACAGATCGCCACAGTTGCAGTGACGTAAGAATGAAAAGCTAGCAAAACTATGCAAATGAAGGCACTAACTCTGATAGTTCCTCTAATTCTTCTTGGTTGGCTCTTTAAAGGTCTAAAGCTGAGAGTCTGAAAACTGCACTATATTTACTATTAAAAGTGCAAAACAATGTGAGAACATACAAACACATTAGCAGATAATCAAACACACACTTAGACTTTCACTTATACACTTATTCACTCACTCACTCACTCATTCACTCACTCACACCTAGGAACAAGTTAGAGTGGCCATATCAAATTCAAACCCTGGCATATGAGAGGAAACCAGAGGGATCGAATTACATGGTTACAAAGTAATACATTGATACACTACATTATACACTAATCACCAACACTTAACCACCAACTAGTTACTTCTCTAATATCATGTAATCAATGCATTTAGGTATGTAGACATGGTCAAGATGACCTGCTGAAGTTCAAAGTGAGCATCAGAATTGGGAAGAAAGGTGATTTCAGTGATGTTGAACATGGCAAAGTGGTTTGTGCTCGACGAGATGGCCTGAGTATTTCAGAAAATTCTGATATACTTGTATTTTCATACACAGCCATCTCTACAGTTTTCAGAGAATAGTCCAAAAAGTCCAAGCAAAGGTTATCTGGGCTAAAAGACATAAAAATTGGACTGTTCATGACTGGATATGTACTATCTGGTCACATGAATCTCGTTTCTGCCTACATGTGCATGATGTTAGGCATCGTGTTCATCGAAGATCACATGAAACCTTCAATGAGGACTGCATGCAAGGTGTGGTTCAAGCTGGAAAAGGTTCTGTGATGGTCTAGTGGTGTTTTAATTACATGGAAATAGATTCTTTGGTTGAGGTGATATATATAAAAAAGTTGTGCTGGTGGCAATTTAGGCTAGTAATACAGTTAAAAAACTATATAATGATGTGATTTCAAACAGGTCATTATGATCATGATTTAGTACAAATCCAAGAAAGGCTGAGACTTTGAAGTGCAGGAGATGGAAATGGTAAAGGGAATGTGGGAGAAAATTATTGACAAATGTCCAACCACCAGCATCCTGTAAGCAGTGTCCTGTGAGGGATTAGAGGATGACCCTCCCAAATTGTGTAAGAACAGATGAGCTACTGTCTCAGACTTTACATATGGGCTCATCCACAGTAAAGGCACAAAATGCCTGGTGTGATTTAAAACTCTCAAATTCATATTTCGTTGCAAGTCTCTGATTTTGTATCTTATTTTCCAGGAAGAATATATCATGAAGCAATAAAATTAAATAAAAACATCAGTGTTGTTTGTTTTATCTTTATCTAAATAAAAACTATTTCTTAAAAAGTCATTCAATTTGAGGCCAAAAAGTGTGCCTTGCCGAAGTGCTCATTATCAAGTTGAAAAGGCAATAAACCTTAATGTCTTTGCATTATTTGACAGTACTAAGGTAAAAGAATATAATTTCTAGAAACAAATATAGTGTGTAACGTTCGTTTCCTCATTCGGTCAATAAACCCCATGAAACATGAATTCCCCATTCTGAGAAAGGTTACCTGAAACCACTATCTATTGTTACACAGTGCAAGAACAGAATAAATACGAGCATATCCCAAGTTTGATGCTTTCTAAAAACAACCATACGATTCACATTCAGCCTAATCAAATTCAGTTTTGTAGTTCCGTCAACAAACAGGAAACACTCGTTCCACAGAAATGCCTGGAAATCCCGCCAAAAGTACGTCCCAAACACTAACTTTTCTTGGAAATAAACACATGACCATCTCCAATAATAAAATTAGCTGTAGATAGCAGGGCCAGTTGATCTAGATCGCGGAGAACCGTAGGTGAGTAAGTTCAGTCAATGTTTTTTGAGAAAGAAACACCCGTTACGGTCGGTAAGGACCGTGTGCGAATAGCGGAATATCTTCTTTACATAGAACGCAACTGTTTTGTTAACCTAATCGATTAAAACACTGTTACCATCATGACTATCATGTGACGAGGTTTATCTATCAGGTGTCAACACAGATTACGTTTAAATCCTGGGTTGTGGTGGATCTGACAACTGGGAAGCATATGACAAAAAAAGAGCATGTCCAAAAACGTCCAGCAAGAGAGAACACCAATAGTTACAAATAAATCTTACTGGTTTTACTGATTTAAGTTATTTTTAATGTCAATGTAACACATGTATTATATTTGAAAGATATATTTGAAAAAAGTACTTTCAAGCCTTTGTATTATCTATTCTTTCATTTATTTCATTAATAAAGACATTACTCTTTGAACTAAAACCATATTTACTTTTTTTTTGGTCAATTTCTAAAAAATATATATACAGTCACACTTTTCGTCTCTTTACTGTGGATTAGCCCATCTACAAGGTGGAGCAATAAGGTGAATGTCTCTAATAAACTGGACAATGGACAATAACACTCCACCACAACATATGTGTCACTGTAGTGCTATGAATTATCCATCATACAAATAGTTCCTGATCTGCGGTGGTCCTGTGGGGGTGCTGACCACTAGATAACAGACTACAGAGGACTAACGACATATTGTTCGTCAACATTACGTTTTCGATTGACATTTATTGTTTTTTTTTTTTTTTTGATTGACATTTAAAAATCGATGACAAATCGGCTATGTCCATATTAGTGATATGTCCCAAACCCTGCCATGTACTGACAATGTTTCAGTAAAAATAAGGAAATTGAACACACATAACCTGCAGCCTTTCAACTGTTTCAGTATATTTCCTCAAAAATACATTTCCCTACAATAATGACACAGGATTCCATGCGAGACTGTCTCCAATTTCCCGTATATGGAAAACAACAGTCTGTCTGAACTTCCCAATTATTTAGGTTACTGAGGCTCTGTACCTGTTATACTAAGGAATTTAAAGAAAACAAGGCTGTTTTGTCTTTGTATTTAAAGAAACGACTAAACTCATAATTAATCCTTATAAACACATCATGACCATACTTGGTAAGTCGACGTTAAAAAAATATTAAAAGTATTTTAGTTTTAAGCAGTCAGCTCCTTTTGGATGAATGGTTCGGTTTATATAGAAAAAAAACAAGCATCAATTAGGCATCAGACTGTAATTAATAATTTGTTATTATTTATTTATCTATTTCTAAACAGATATTTATAAATTCCTTTTGAGAAAGATAAGGTGATACCATATAGACTCTTACTATTGATATTGTACATTTTGACAATTGTGTACAGCAAATTACTTTAGACTTAATTACTTATAACTGTAAAATCAAAACTCCAATACAGAAATACCAATCATTTCTATTAATTACAAATATGATGTAATGTAGTTTACTACATAGCTAACAGATTTATTGGCCAATGTTGTAGTCACTGTGTAATGTGTAATGGTAAAAATACTTATTCAGTCTTTTTATTAAGTTATGTTAACTGTAAAATAAACATATATCTAATAAATTAATAGGAAACCTATAACTGAAGCTTTCTACCTGAACCTCATTCTGGAAAATAGTTTGGAAAGTGGATATTCAGATAATGGGAGTCTATTTGCATTGTCCCCTACAGGAAAATGTCTACATCATTATGGCATATTCAAAACTACTTTCAATGACGCTAACATAATGCTGGACTTCCTGATTGGACTCCTGCCTTTTATCTGACTATCTACATAGCAGGAGAAGTTCAGAAGTAGTGATTCGAATTCTGGCTGTTTTTAGTGAGTCGACTTTAGGATATACAGTACCAGTCAAAAGTACCAGCACAACCCACAATAACACACCACTAACACTGGGTCACTGCGGTACTGAGAATGTTCCACCACCCTAATAGTACCTGATCTGTGGTGGTCCTTTTTTAAGTTCTACTTCTTCTACTTCTCGATTCTTATGCATTTAAGGGTAATATAATAAAGAGAGCAACAAAACATTCAGCTGAAAATCTATTCTGTAACTGCCCTACAGTTTAAATACCTCTGATCATGTTTGTTTGTTTGTTTGTTTGCTATTATTTAACGTTGCTATCATTATCAATTCCCATTTAACAACAGACAAGGTTACAGTGAAGCTAGTAATAAATAAATATACACTCAGATCGGGCAAATTTAACGTAATCAATTAACCTAATGCATGTCTTAGGGAGAAAAACAGAGTACAGAGAGTAAATCCACGTGGAAACAGGTACGACATGTAGACTCCACAGAGAAAGAACCCAAAGACTCCACCTGGGATCAAACCCAGGACCTTTTTGCTGGGAGATGATGGTGTTACCCTATGAGCCACCAAGCCACTTGTTATGTGAGCATGTAAAATATAACAACTGCAGTTACTTACATATATACATGATCACTTATAAAGCACCAGTGAGTCCATTCTAAAGTATTTCATTTACATAATTTATCTTATTCTCTGTTTCTTTAACTAGTTTCCTTATCTATTTGTACTCAGGGTTTTTCATCTGCCCTAACTCCTTACAGGCTTTAATTTAAATGAATTATGCTCCTAGTCTATAAGCTTTTTGTACTAGCATTAGGAAATCTCTTCTACAGAGAAGACAAGGCCCCACTGTAATCCGCAGTGGATAAGGGCACGAGCTAAATGCTGTAAATGAAATACATATGTAAATATAATTGTACATTATTGTCCACATACTTGTTCATTTAGTGCTCAGAGAACAAGAATCTATTCAAATATCACTGTTAGACGGTCCCTGAATGCCAGCACTTTCACTTTTTGATTCTGTTCTACTACAGTTCACTAAATCATGGTTTAAAATGAGGGATACGTTATAATCCAAAATCAGAAAAACTGGACCAGTATGGAAAATGCAGTGGTGGATCGTACGTTTCACACCTAGGCCTTCAATAACGCTCCGTCTGAATCAACCCGCCGCTCAAAAACTAATTTAAGGTTATAAAAAAAACATCTTAATATGCAGAAATACAGTATACAGAGATGTTGTCCAAACTTTCTTAACAATGTCCAGCTTTTCTTGAAAAGTCCGTCTTGAAAAAGTAAATCTGCCACCAAATCTATTTCTTCTCCTCCTTCAACTATTGTGGGGTAACAAAATAACTATTACACCATCCTATCTAATCAACGGGTCTGAATACGGTGATGTTACTGTACACCTGCTAGAAGGCCCTAGTGACACCAACTCAAAATCTGATTGGCTGAAGCAACAGTTTCATCGATATTTATTTAGTGTTAGAGGGCCTGCAGAATAGATTATGAAGGCCTCTGGGCAGAATTCTTTAACTTTGACCCTGCCTGGAAATGTGATTGGTTAAATGATTTAATATAAAAATACATGTCAGGAAGCAGCACGACCATCAGAAAAGCTATGAAAGGAATTGGACAGATCATTTGGAATTATTTAATAAGTATGCATGGAGAAAATATAATTAACCTCAGTTTGTGATTCAGATTTTTTAGGCCAGCAGAGAAGGACTTACAGGCCCTGATGTCCCACCACTGGGAAAATGCATATAAAAAATACACAGTGTTTCTTGCATTTACTTTCACTTTTATGTCATTACAGTATATGCCTGAGATATTTCAGATTTTGGCTGGTCGACTTCATTTCATTTTAAACATCAATTACTGCTTTTCAGGCCTGCAACGTGTTCCAAAAAAGTTGGGACAAGGGCAATTTAGAGCTATTATGAATTTTAAAACTAAATAATGATGTGATTTCAAACAGGTGACTGTAATTATGACGTGGTACAAAAGCAGCATCCACGGCTGAGTCATTGATGAGCAAAGATGGCCAGAGGATCTCCAGCTTATCAAAAAATGTTTTTGTTTGTTTGGTTTATTTAATGTCACATCAGCACACGTGGCTATATTCATGACAGTAAATGTCTTTATCAAGCTCTAATATGGAGTTACAATCACAAATATCACTTAAAACTTTACTGTGTAAAAAAGAAGCCTCATGTTAACCATATCCAGAAGCTCTGTTAACATCACTGGGCTCAGAGGGCTCTAGGATGGACCATCACACAGTGGAGATGTGTATTGTGGACAGATGAATCAGTATTCTAGGTTATTTTTTAAAATAGGCACTGTGTACTCCAGACCAAAGACCATCCAGACTGTTATCAGTAACAAGTCCAAATGACAGGGTCTATTATGGTATGGGGTTTGGTCAGGACCCTTATCAAAGGTCTTCTTATCAAATACTTCTGTGATGGCAGCATTAATGCAGAAAAAACACATTGAGATTTTAGAGCAACATAAGTGTATTTTTTATTTTATTTACATTTTGCATACTGTCCCAACATTTTCTGATTGGGGGTTGTATTAAAATGTCCAAATAATGCCTAACTGTCATAGATTGCTGACTAGAATCACAAAGTAGAACTTCAGCAATCACAGTTATCAGAGTAAAGTCATCTTATCTCAAAAAATTTCCTGTTTTCAACAGGAAATTACTTATGTGAACTGTTCCTAAGAACGTTTCTCCATCCAAATGCCCTCAAGTGATTACACACTATATGATGAAAGAAAAATTTAGATTCAAAGACAATCATTTAACAAAAATGCTATTACAGTTAGCTTTGTAAATGGTAATTATTCAGGGTTATGCTGAATTAAAATGTTTCAGTTCCCATTCTTCTTCTTCTTCTTTTTTCGGCCTTTCTATTTTTTATTTTTTTTGGGTCTCCACAGAGAGTCCTCCTCTATTTCACTCTTTCCTCACACCAACTACTTCCATGTCCTCTCTAACTACATCCATATATCTCCTCTTTGACCTTCCTCTTCATCTTTTT
>JAVSBU010348655.1:0-10186 GCA_033118015.1 Loricariichthys derbyi
ACAGCCACGACAAAATACTCCTGTGTGTGAACGAAGTATTAGCTCTCTAACTTGGCAAACATTAGTTAGCATTTTCTATGGTCTATGGCAATTTCTGGCTATGAATACATACTTTGTCATTGTGTTTAATTTGGCTGATAGCACACTAAAACCACCCCATTAGGTGACTTGGCTAGGACTTGAATTAGGACTCGGGACTTAGCTTGAGATTTGCCTGTCTTGACCTGGGACATGTCTATCTTAACCAGTGACTTGTTCCCAAAGGAGGATGCATGTGTGATGCCTGCTCCACTGGAAATCAACGCCAGAATGTAACCCAGGTCACTGTGATGGTGGTTTAGTGTATTAGACCAGTGTGTCCAGAGTGCAGTGCTATTATTGTGAAGCAGAAACTTACAAGAACTCAGCGGGGGAACATAGCAGAACATAGCTTCTTAAAAAGCTACAGATACCATCTCCATCCTACTCCTACCCTTAATTGTTCATTGCTTTTTTTAAATAAAATGAGTTGTGCAAATTAAGTGGCAATGCCAATTTCCCCTTTTGCATCCTCAAGTACTGTAGGGAGACATGTTCAATTATGTTTCTTCTATTATTTATAAGTTAAGCTTAATTATTTACATATCTATAAAAAGATTTTAGGCTGGTTGCACTCTAACTCTAATTTGCACGCAAAGCAATGCCAAACAAGAAACCAAGCAACGGAGCTTGTAAAACACCACCATCATGGTCCGAATTTAAACTCACCTCCAAGAGAGTTAAAAAGGACCAGAAAACACAAAATAAGCAACAGTGAGAACCGTGCTCAGAAAGGAGAGAGCAAATACCTGAGGAAGAAGAAGACCAGACTCAGATGAAGATCAAGGGCACAGATCAGTGTCACCTCCTTCAGTGCTGATTCCTGGTAAGTGGACAAATGTTCAGCTTATGGAACTCTGGTAAGAAAGTTCTCTGTGCTCTGCCTTGCCAGATGTTGGAAAATTGACAACCGAAATTAGATTAACCATGAACTCATTTTCCCAATGAGCAGGGCAATTTAACAGATGACAAAATACTTTAAATGTGTCGTTGGTTTCACCTGTCAGTTATTTAAGATTATAAATATACTATGTATAGTGCTTATTCCAATCTGGCTTGTTAAGTTTCTTTTCTGTCTTCAAATGTTAATTTCTAATTTAGTGCTAATGACAGTCATGTCAGCATTCATAGCTTAAAACAATTAATTCACCTTCAAGAAAATACACTGGTACCTTGGCGCTTCTAATTAATTCATTGCTTGTCGTGAATTCATTTATGCATGTCAAGTGCCGAAGAAAATCCACTCTATAAGGCATTACATCATACTTATTTATGCAGGCTTTTGATTAGACTTAGTATGGGATGTGTGGCTTGAATCCTTATTGAGCCTTGGTTGTTGGCTATCCTGGCATTGGGTCCCTTTGATCCTAAATTGCACATCCTTATGTTAAATTAAGTTCAGAGCCTGGGGGTTCATGATCAATGAGACTTATGGTGATCTGTGATGTTGGGTGCTGTCTCCCTGTCTCTCTTATGCGGCCACAAGTTTGTCGGTTGCTGGGGAGATGGGTTGCTGATGTCTCATGTGATCCCTCTTGGCTGTGTTTCCCTCTGGTTCTTCACTTTTAAAAACCTTTTAGCTATGCTGTGATAGTTACTGCTGCCAGAGTCTCATGCTGCACTTAATGGTACAAAATCTTTATTTTTGCCAACAGATTTTGTACTTTTAACAATAACTAACTACGTTTTCTCTTTTATCTCTGAGCCCGGTGCAGCTCATGCTCAATGAGTTCCATCCTAGTCCTGCTTCGAGATGCTCTTCTGCCTCATCTCCACCCAAGCAGTTCTTAACCATCAACCCCACCATGCTCCATGCTCAGACTGCTGAGAACAGTGACTCTCTCCCTCCTTAAATAGCCTAGCAGTTAAGGTGTTGGACTATGGACCAGAAGGCCCAGGGTTCAAATCCCACATCTGTCAAGCTGCCACTGTTGGGTCCTTGCTGGAGAACATGTGGGCAAGAAAAGAGGCCATACAAGCTCAAAGTATGGGATTGTGAAATACTGACGCATGTACAGATTGAAAGCAAGACATTGAAGTCTTCAATGAGTTCAAGATTCAAGAGATTTATGAGCTTTATTTGTCACATACAAGTTTGTAGCAGAAACAAATATATAGTGAAATGAGCCATCAACCTGTCCGTGAACATACAGGATGACAAAGGGGGGAGACAGTACAGGAAGATAGAGATGAGGAAGAATATATAATAAAGAATACATGGGGAGAGGGAGGAGATTAAAAAAAAAAAACACCCCCAAACTATGATCTATGATGAGTACAGTTCGGGAACAGGAAAAAAAAACCACTGCAGCAACATAAGCCTATAATACAAATTACAACATGAAGAACAGGATTTGCAACAGGGGAAGGGTAAGGGGTGACGGCAACCCGGCACAAGCATGCCATTGTCAGCACTGATCAACGCACCTGTCTTGCCACATCGGGGGACAATAGCAGCAAAGGTGTTGGAAGGGGGGTTATGGGAACCTGGAGAGTTGCTTCGTCTGGCATCCCAGTCAGTTGCCTCAGTCTGCAGGATGTCATAGCGATAACACAATAAAATGCCATGGACACAACCTTGATCGAGTCAACAATCAGCAAGTGTCTGGGAAATGGGGAAGGGATACAAGAGCGTCTCTCTGCAGCTCCAACCTGCCTTTATTAAAAGCAGCACCAGACAGGTTTGTTGAGAGCTTCGTGTATTGGGTTGAACAAACAGCTACTGAAAGCCTAGGATCAGCAATACCATGGACTGGCAGGAATGGTGTAAAGCACAAACGCTTTGGACTAAGGAGCACTGGAAACACTAATGCAGATGCACAAGATTAACAGAAACATGACTGAGTATAATATACATGGTAATTCCATCAACATTGGACATGACTGGCTGAACGATGTGCCTTTCAAATGTGGTGACTAATCCACTTGGAAAACTGATCTACATAAGAATTGTACACCTAAGAGATTTATAGCTGTACCCTCAAGCCCAGGGTTATGTTGAATCAGGAATCAAAGAGCTATTAGACCAGTCAGATGGTTTCATCAACTCGTGTGTACACCATTTGAAATGAAACAAGCACCTCCATTAGGGTCTGTAAGAGGGTGGATGGCACATGCAGGCTTATTATCTCTATTCGTGTTTAGCAATCCCGAGGAGCAAGTGGGCACTTAACAGATGACAGCTGTATTTACCGCTGTATTTACCATCAGTGCCTGTTTTGAAGCTGTACCTCGGTTCATAGTAGCAAGATAAATATAGAATTTGTGGGTTAAAAAACGAGGTGTGCTAAGCTGCTGAGAGCCGAAGCTTCTCACTTTGCCATTTTTCCGTTTGTCAATCATCAGGATGTGGACTGATTTCTTGGAAGCATTGTTCTATGCATGGTTACCTCGACCAGTGATGTGAATCTGAACACCCAACACAATGCTGTTCTCTTTATGCCCAAAGAAGTGCTGAACTCCTTCAGAATTCACTGCTAGGTAATATTTGCTGACTCCCAAAGCTTGCTAGGATCAGGAGCTTATCGAGGGATCTCTCTCATCATTATTATTATCAGGGCTAAATCTATTCCTGTGAGGAGGTAGAAGAAGTTATGATAAAGGGCTAGATACAACACAAACACAACTCAGAGCTGAAGAAAAGAGCTGAATCAGGCTCTGGAGAGATTTCTATTGAGATAGAAGACAAATGATTACTGTGGATCGGTAGAGAAGCCAATGTGAACATGTACTGCTTCAGCAGGTTTGTCTCAAAAAGCTTCAGGCATGAAAGAAGTTTATATTCACATAAATCTAGCCAATCCCAATTTTGGTAAGATGGTTTTGGAACCATTTTCAAGAGCACCAAAGAGCATGTGCAAGAACGAGACGTTTAATGACCACCTTACAGGTTGTTAATTGGACGTTCCCATAGTCAGTTTTTTAAGCTACTGTAAAGCAAGTGCAGTAGACCCCCGAATACTCGCTGTTCAACATTCACGAATTCACCCATTCATGGACTTTACTCTGGAACGTATCTACTGGTTATTCGCGAAAAAATCCACATATTTGCATTTTGATCCATAGAACATATGTACAGTGGTACCTTGAGATACGAGTTTAATTGTTTCTGTAACCGAGCTCGTAAGTCAGTCAACTCGTTTATGAAATAAATTTCTCCCATTTAAAATAACAAATAGATTTAATCTCTTCCAGCCCTGTGAAACATCCCCAAACCATCCTAAATTATGAAATACATGTTTAAAATTAAGAAACACGCATGTATACTTTACCAATGCATAACAAAATATATGAAATAAAAGAAAAAAGTGTTATTTAGTACCTTGGAGACAAACGAGTTCAGCTAACGGAGGTGAAAGGAGGAGGGAGGGATGCAGGCATTATTGACATGTAAACTAAAACTTAAACTGCATTTTCTTCACTTAAAATGAAACCACAAAAACTTTTCATGGCCCTTCTTCATTATTTGAGGTTTTCCGTGAGCTGTTTCAAAGTCATATCCAAACTATTACTGTTACTGGCGTCATGTAGATGGCGCAACAGTTAGGTGCGTGTTAACTCTAATACTCAAATGCTATTGGCTGGTATTCAGATGGCTCTACAAGATGGGCTCTCATTGGATGATACATAACGCAGCTTTAACCATATAAATAGGGACTTATAAGCACTTTTAGGGGAGTTACAAGTATTCATAGATTCGCACTATTCACCGTAGGTTCTGGTCCCTAACCCCCATGCATTGATATTATGAACAACATGGAAGATCAGCCAGATGTTGAGTTATAGTTGAGAGAGAATATACAGGAGTACTACTTAGACCAGGATATCTACACACACTTAAAACTTTACAATTTGTGACAAATAGGCAATTAACCAATGCCAAAGTGGTCATTAGTTGCTTAGGAGTTACCCTTAGTTCCTTTTCTTTGCTCCTAGCTCTTCGAGTGATCTAACAGTGGAATTCCTCAATTTGTAAGCACTCTGCCTGACTGTGGATTATTTAGAGATGGTTTTATAACCTTTTTCAGCCTGATGACCACCAAAATATTTTTCTGAGCTCCTCATGAACTGCCTTTGTTCACACCAGATATGCTTGTACAAGCATGTTGTGAAGATCAGACTTTTATAGCTCCTGTTCTTTAAATACAACAGAGCATCCCCTCACACCTGATAATCCTCCTATTGATTGAAACGCCTCACTAATTTCACCTTCAGATGAACTGCTAATCTCAGAGTTTCACACTGAATAATCAATAAATAAATGACCGAGTATAATGTTTTGTCTCTGTTAGCACTTATGTGAAAATCAGGAACTTCTGAAGGGGTCACAAACTTTCAAATATCAATTTAAACAGGAACTGTACATAAAGAACAGTCAGTGGATTAAAAAAGTGTCATGTTAGTGCTTCTTTCAGTATGGACGGGAGAGTCAGTCATTGTGAGAGGACAGAAGTTCCTTCAACCATCTCACCGACAGTACAGAAAACAGCCTCGATGCTTTCTATCCTTGAGTCTTAAGGAGGTGAACACTTGAAGATGAAAGGGTAGAAGATACAAAGCCAGGTACAGCTAAAATTTCTCATTTTCTCCCAGTTTGTTAATGCTTTATTCCCCTTGTGATGTTTTCTGCCCCATCTGTGAACTCATCTGTGAAGGGAGACCAGTGAGGGCCTCCATACAACTCGTATGCACCAGTATCTTATTTTTCACTGGCAGGTGACTTCTTCAATGAGAGCAAGTCCACACTGAGGAATGTCTAACACTCGCTGCATCCACCAACCTCCTTTAACCATCACGCCAATATTGTACTAACAGAGTGATGTATCCTGGCTCATCGTTAGACACAGCCAATTGTGTCTGTGCAGCACCGAACCAGTCTGGAGGCAATGCTGAGACTGGACTTTGAGTCTGCTGGTGGTGATAAGAACTGTAGCAGCACAACAGTTAAAGTACTGAACCATGGACCAGAGCATTCAGGGTTCAAATCCAACATCTGCCAAGTTGCCATTGTTGTATCCTCGATTGACTTAACCCTTATGAACTTGCTTCGAGAAAATGCACTCTTGTAAAAAAAATTTGAACTGCTCAGCTAGCTTATTTAAGACCTGAGAAATCTGAGCGGTGCAAGCATCGATGTTTTAGATCTGATAAAGCAGCTAAAGGTGATGTCTCATGTGATCCCTCTTGGCTGTGTTTCCCTCTGGTTCTCCACTTTTAAAAACCTTTTAGCTATGCTGCCATAGTTACTGCTGCTGGAGTATCATGCTGCACTTAATGGTACAAAATCTTTATTTTTGTAGTTAAAATAATAAATAATAACAAAAATAAAATAAAAATAATATTTTTTGTACTTTTAACAATAACTAACTACATTTCCTCTTTTCTCTCTGAGCCCAGTGCAGCTCATGCTGTGGTGTTTATCCATTCTGGTCCCACACCGAGATGATCTTCTGCCTCATCTCCACCCAAGCAGTTCTTAACCACCAGCCCCACCATGTTCAGACTGCTGAGAACAGTGACTCTCTCCCTCCTTCAGTCAGAATGGGAGGTAGTATGCCAGATTTTTTCACGCTAGGGACATAAGAATGTCTTCATTTACTGAACTACGGCAACTTATAATTTCCTGATTGTTTTACCTATACCTTTAAGCCCAAGGAGGTTTGGCCCCTTTGAGTCTTGGTCCTCCCAAAGGTTTATTCCTATTAACGTATAGGGAGTTTTTCCTTGCCACTGTTGCTCAAATTGGGAACAACATAAGTTGTAAAGCTGCTTTGAGACAATGCTCCATTGTAAAAAGTGCTAAAGAAATAAATTTGACTTTGACTAGAGGCAGACATCCTACTCTGAAGATCAGTCAGGGTCTGGTACTCATGGGATAACCTGGCAGGAATGAAATATCGTAATCTAGTTGTAAGATAAGACGAGACTGAACAAGAATCCGAGTTGCCTCCATGAATACATCCAGTGAAGCAGAGGAGAAGCCTGGAGTCAGTTTGGCAACATGGTGCGAGACTGATAACTTATTAGAAAGAACATCAAGGATTCCTGCCTTGTGAAGCTCAGAGTTCTCCAGGCACATGGCAAGATCTTGATGCGGGGAGACATTATTCCCTGAAGACAGTCCACATTTGCAGTAATTGACTTGAAAACCATTCTGGACCTTTGTAAATATGTGTTCCCACAAGCAAGGGGCGGAAATGAAATGTGCCTGGGAGTTAATAAGATCTGTCTGTAATACTAAAGCCTGTTCTGTTTTTGCTTGAAAACATGCAGGAACGCTGGAAAAATAATGTTTCTGAGATGGTCCGGAAACACCACAGGACTGCAAAGCATTTTTAAGAAATGCAATTAGATACACATGCCAGAACGCAGTCCATGTAAGTAAATTATTTAATGTTTCATTGTAGTTCCATTAGGAATTAATCACTGTGGGTTTGTTTCTCTAACAGGAGTTACTTTTTTTCATAAATAGAAAATCGGTGGAAAATCCAGGCTTTATTAGCTTTTGCTTGGTGTTTAATTTCAGTTGAGGGAATAGAGTGAATCAGAGTGTGTGGGTGGTGTACAGATGGCAGAAAAGCATATTCATGGACTCGAGATCAAAACAGTAAATAATTGGTTGTTACGGCTGAATGTTACAGTTTTAGAAGAGGGTAAAAAAGACAAACTGGTTCTGGCTGTACTTGGTAGAAAAGTAAAAACCACCATAGATCTACAGAAACGTCAGATGGATGAATTTCTTCCAGCACCTGGAACCCGGTAATGAAGCATACACAGGATCCTCCATAAACCTGTCTACTCGCTGATCAAGCAGGAAATAACATTTCTGAATATACATTAATACATGCAATGAAACGAGCACTAAATGGAGGAAAGTGAAAAATAAACGGATAGAGGGCATCAAAGACAGAGGCTTAAACCTGAAGTTTAAAACCCCAGTTCACTATTGATATCAGTCTGATCATCTAACGAAGCGGCCGCTGCTGCTGGAGATGAATTGTCTTTATCAGTAGAGGAAAGCAGTTTAGAAAAAGCAATACTCATCCCAGCATGGAGAGTGTCTACTCAATCTTTCGCTCAATCTCGTTCTTGAAGTTTTGGATATTCGGAGGGGCTTCAAAGCTTTTAAGACCAGGACAGATTAATTTCCTGCGACGTCTCCATTTCACAACGCAAACACAATGTATTCAGCAGCATCACAAAAATACATATTAGACTACAACGCGTGGCCTTCACCAGCATCCTGATCCTAGATTGGGACCATCTACAACTCAGAGATCCAGCACTTCTCATAAGGACTCTGAAGGAGCAGGAGAAACGTTCTTAACCACATAGCAGACAGTTTGTCCCATTACTTCCAGTGAAGGAGTATTTTACTGCTACAACAAAGAGTGATATTCCTGAGAATTGTGTACCATAAAGACCCAATTTTTTTGGCTGTGTAGTTTGAAGACACCTAGTAGACCTCTAATCAAGACTTGCCTCTCGAGCTGGTTCCATCCTAGAACAGAAGAACTGGTCTTAATGAGCTCTCAAACACTCCCACATTCTCATCGACACACACACACAAAGCAACCTCTAATCCCTCCATCTGCACTTCAATTATTCATGCCTCGCCCTGGCAGCTTGCTGGCATTTTCTCTCTGATTATTTTACTGTGTCCTGCTCTACCCTTTGAAAGAAACCATGCACTGCAGACCCTGCACTGGTCCTCACTGACCTGCTGAATTAAAAGCACCATTAGAGCACATGGAAATGGTCCTAAACCTTACTTTAACATAATGCAATGAGGAACCTGCAAAGGCAAGATTTAAGAGATTAAAGAAAAGTGCCTTGTTAGCGACGCAGCCTGCAGAAGTGGTGATAATGAAATGCACCGAAAGGTTTCGAGATTATAATTAGCCCAACTAAAACACAAAGCGTGTGTAAAATAAGCAAGATGCCGTCTCCATCAAAAACACACACCACCAACAGATTCATTGCAAGATTAGTTTCTGCAGGACTCACTATTTTTATCTGCTTTTTATACAAATTCATTTCTGTGATATCTGTAAAGCAACTTCATTTTATTGTGACCTTCTACAAACATCTTAACCTCGTTTTTCACTTGGTACACTGATAGTGAACAGTGCATACACCTTCTGCTACACGCCCAACGCTCCTCCACCCCGACTGTAGCACTGCACAGTACATTTACCACAAACGTAGGCTTGCAACTAAAAATGGCCAAAGTAGCATATATGGAAGAGCACAATATTTTTTTTCCTCCTTTTTTTAAAGCTTATTTTAATGTGTAACATGTTTGATGGAGCTAAGACAACGAAACAAAGCTCGCTACTCCATTAGGAGTTCTTTGTAAGGAGATTTGCCTGATATCGCTGAATTATTGAAAGTTTCCTTGCAAGTCACATTTGACGTTAATACCAAAGTTAGCATGTGCATAGACCATGACGTTACTCATGAATCATGAATACATGAAGGGTTCAGACCACTGTGTGGTAAAAATCATAAACCTGATGACCTGATTGGTCAGATTTCTTGCATTTTTTAATAGACTCATTATCAAAAACTTCAAAATTATCAGAACGGGCCGCAAACAGGTCATGGCCAAGATTTGAGCCCCAGTTATAGCAGGCGTGCTAGCAAATAGCTCAGTCGTCGCTTCACACCTCCAGAGATCTGAGTTCGAGTTCCAGTCTGTGACCTTCTGGGCACTCCCGTCTTCCAGATTCAAGACATGTTTAGGTCAACTTGCCTCTCTAAAATGTCCCTGTCAGAGGGATGTTGTTTGTGCCCTGTGATGAACTGGTACCGTTGTCAAGCGGTTGCTGCCTTGTCTCATCAGCTTTGCCCCTGTGACCATGATTTGGGCCGAACGCAGTGGTTAAAGTGGGATTGGGCAGGTGGGGGAACTCTCAAATTTTTTGTCGGAGCAACATCGTAACGAAAAGTATCACACTACTGATTTTCTTGGCAGTGGTGGTTTCATTTTGGTCCATCTAGCCTGCGAACCTGCTCACCAGGCTCTGCGTGTTCGTTCTGACGCTAATCGATGCTCTGACCTTTGGCGAATTTGCTGCATATGGTGCACGCTGGGAAACGGGCGCCG
>JAVSBU010348664.1:0-10186 GCA_033118015.1 Loricariichthys derbyi
AGTCCAGACCTCAGAGACTGTAATAAGCTGTTATAAAAGCCAGAGGTGGTACAACAAAATACTAGTGATGTGTTGGAACGTTCTTTTGTTTTTTTCATGATTCTATAATTTTTTCCTCAGAATTGAGTGATTCCATATTTTTCCCTCTGCTTGGTCTAAAAAAGTAACCGTTACTGACTGCCACAATTTTTTTTCTTGATTTCTTTTACAGTTTCTTAAAGCCCGAAAGTTGCCATTTGAAATTACTTTAGTTTTGTGTCATGTCTGTGAGGCCGGGGATTCCATCATTTTTGCCAGGGGGTGCATATGTGTGCTATTTTATCAAAAATTTTGTGTATTAAGACCAAATATATCCTGACTTACGAATTTTATATGAATTTTAACTGGACAATTAATCGTGAGAATTAAGACACTGTGTTTGTGTACTCTCATTGAATTTCAGGTCAACTGACTATGGAACCACTTATGAGAAGCTTAATGAAAAGGTTGGATTGAAAACCATACTGAGTTACTTGTATGTCAGTCCAAATAACAAGAGAAAGGTAAGTCATTTTTACTGTGCAAAACTTGGTTATTATATCTTTGCTTTATTGTCTGGTATATATTATTCTACATTGTGTGCTTTTCTGTATGAACATGTATTAGCTAACATATCTTTATGCAGTATTTATTACAGTTGTATCCTTCACAGAACACTTCTTACATCTTATAAGATCAGTACAATGAAAAAGCTCATAACTACAAGGCGAGAACAGAAAGAAAATCTTCATCCAGAGCTGTGGCAGTATTCAAAGCAAAACTATAGTGCTTCATTCATATTGATAAGCCTGTAGTTTCCTAGTCTCTGAGGGCTGCTGAGTTATGAACTGTGTGGAAAGAGACTCGTAAATTTGCAGTGTTTTAATCAAACGTGAGACAAGAGAGTTCAAATTTACGGCTCAGGGGCTTCTGCGGCCCCTCATGCGACAGCACAAACCTCCCATGTCTTCTCCTCCATTTTCAAATCCCTTTTCTCACCCACAAAGGGCTTGATTCTTTCTCATTAATTATAGTTCTGTAATGAAGACAAAATGTGCCTCTAGAATCTTCAGTGGGACCTGTGTGGTTCTGATGCCCCTAAAGCTGCCACTCACATTCACATTCATGGTTTATTAAACATTTACTTAGCAACACACTGGTGCTTCAAGACTATTGTGAGTCACTGCGCTGTGAATATTTACTAATTTGTTGTACAATTTGGCATTCAGGCCGAAAAACATGCAATGATCAAATTACAGCTTATTGATTGCTATGTGAAAAGGTTAAGCTTAACTAATTTGAATATGACTGTATATTTTAATGACAAATTCAACATATGGAGGAGGGGCTGTGCATGTGGCATGTGTGAGCTGAATTTTAGTAATTACCCCCCAATAGTCTTTGTATTCTTGTTGTAGTATTTTTTTCTACTCAGGCTTCCAGAGAGCTTCAGCTACTAATGAACAAACTTTTCCTAAGATCTATCCACAATGAGTCTGTGAACTGAGAAGGCAAAAAGTATTTTCTTTTATTTCTTGAAGTAGTTCAAAGTTAATTTGAGTTAAGCTTTAGCAAAACTTTTTGGTCTGATTAATTTCCAACCTTTTGTCAACTTTTTGTCATTTTTTTCCCTCTACTGATGACTGGTAGAATACAGTCTTCTCTCAATATTTATGTATATAAATAAACAGGAATAGTGTATTAACATCAGTAGATACAGCGGTGCTTGAAAGTTTGTGAACACTTCAGAATTTTTTATATTTCTGCCTAAATATGACCTAAAACATCATCAGATTTTCACACAGTCACACAAAGTCCTGGAAGTAGATGAAGAGAACCTAGTTAAATAAATGAGAGAAAAGTATTACAGTTGGTCATTTATTTATTGAGGAAAATGATACAATATTACATATTAGTTAGTGGCAAAAGTATGTGAACTGCTGATCACTCCTGCACACTGTCTTAGAGGAATTTTATCCCATTCCTCTATACAAAACAGTTTAAACTCTGTGATGTTGGTGGGTTTCCTCACATTTAACTGCTTGCTTCAGGTCCTTCCACAACATTTTCATTTGATTAAGATCAGGACTTTGACTTGGTCATGCCAAAACATTAACTTTATTCTTTAACCATTCTTTGGTAGAACCACTTGTGTGCTTGTCTTGTTGCATGACCCACCTTCTCTTGAGATTCAGTCCTGAAATTTTCCTTTAGAATTCTCTGATATAATTCAGAATTAATTATTACATCAAATGATGGCAAGTCGTCCTGGCCCAGTTGCAGCAAAAAAGGCCCAAACCATGATGCTACCACCACCATGTTTTGACAGATAGGATAAGGTTCTTATGCTGGAATGCAGTTTTTTTTTTTTTCCAAGCAAAAATTTCCATTTTGGTCTCATCAATCCACAAAACATTCTTCCAATAGCCTGCTGGCTTGTCCCCATGATCTTTAGCAAACTGCAGATGAGCAGCAATGTTCTTTTTGGAGAGCAGTGACTTTCTCCTTGCAACCCTGACATGCACACCATTGCTGTTCAGTGTTCTTCTGATGGTGGACGCATGAACATTAACATTAGCCAATGTGAGAGAAGCCTTCAGTTGCTTATAAGTTACCCTGGGGTCCTTTGTGACCTCACTAACCATTACACGCCTTCCTCTTGGAGTGATCTTTGTTGGTCGACCGCTCCTGGGGAGGGTAACAATGGTCTTGAATTTGCTCCATTTGTACACAGTTTGTCTGACCATGGATTGCTGGAGTCCAAACCTTTGGAGATGGTTTTGTAACTTTTTTCAGCCTGGTGAGCATCAAAAGCTCTTTTTATTAGATCATCAGAAATCTCCTTTGTTCGTGCCATGATACACTTCCACAAACATGTTGTGAAGAGCAGACTGTGATAGATCCCTGTTCTTTAAATAAAACAGGGTGCCCACTCACACCTGATTATCATCCCATTGATAGAAAACACATAACTCTAATTTCACTTTCAAATTAACTGCTAATCTTAGAGGTTCACATACTTTTTGCCACTCACTAATATGTAATATTGGATCATTTTACTCAAAACATAAATGACCAAGTATAATACTTTGTCTCATTTGTTTAACTAGGTTTTCTTTATCTACTTTTAAGTCATATTTTTGCAGAAATATAGAAAATTCCAAAGGTTTCACAAACTTTCAAGCTGGATATGAAGTATTTGGATTTTTGTTTATGCTAACTTCTCATTTAGAAAATCAACAAAGCAAGTTCAATGACCTGAGGTGCCCAAACTTTTGCATAAGTCAGAATAAAATTCCACCTCCTCTCTGTTGCAATACTGGACTTCATCTAAACATGATTTTCTCAGCATGCTTATTATTACCAATATGATAGCATGTTACAAAATTAAATGTAATGGATGCAATTCAACATGCAATCTGGTCTTTCAAAGCACTGTGAGATACACTTTTCCAATTTCCGATTTTCCCTTTGCATACTTTCTCATTTCTCTCTTTAAGTAGAGAGCTCTGTGTCTGTTCATTAAGTAGAACTCAGTAATGAAGATGGAATACATGTCTGACATTAGTTTCTCACACTTCTTCATTGTGATTCTACAGAGCTACTACTGGGGTTACATGATAATTAAGAATCCCATGGACACTCAACATTTTCACCATTTTGTTAACTGTGAATTCTCTGCCGTCTTTGTGACCACAAATGAACATCCAGGTAGAAACCTTTAAATGCATATATGTAAAACAATAGCTCCCATAGTATTACAAACCCTGCCAAAGATTATGGAATCACCCCACTTAAGGTGCTGTCACAGTGCCAAAATTTGCCTATGCGAATGACTTGCGTAGAAAAAAAATGGATAATCGTGAAAGTTCGTCATTTTCATAATGCATTCTTTTTTTTTTACGCCCGCACATGTTCGCAATCATCCATAATAGCGCAAAATGTCCGCACTCAAATTTTGAGCTGCTCAGAATATGACTACGGAAGAAATTCCGTTCTGAGGCCACAATATGGCTGCCATTCCTTTGCCACACCTACATGATCATGTTCTTAATTATTTGCATATTTCTGTTTTACATTCGCATATTTCCGCAATGGATTGCTGAAAGCTATTATGTAGCGCATGTATTAAGAATATATTGGTCATAAAACGTTCATCTTGCGATTGAAATATGAATGCACGAATTAATATCATTCTTCCGAAATCTCCTGGACCCCTGCTGTGTGTGATTAATATGTATATTATACGTGTAATACGGTCAAACATTTGTAAATAAAATAGCACACTCGAACGCGGCCATTTGATTCTGCGCTCAGTGTGGGCAGTGTGCTCTGTATATATATGATACATTATACAATAGTGATATACATAAATACATACATTTATTGAGGTGAGAGAGCTTCCTAGAGCTCAAGCCTACTTTACTGAACTAGATATATATTACTGTATTATATGTATAATATGCTATATTTTGGCAATTTCCCCCAGGGGGATTTTTTGTGAATGAAATGACGCACACAGACTCACACACATATATAAAGAGACAAAGTGAGAGATAGAGAAAGCCGTTCATATAAAGGTGGTAATTCCGCATTCTTCCACAGAGTGACTAGTTGGTCTAGGGGTATGATTATCGCTTATGGTGCGAGAGGTTCCGGTTCAAATCGCGGATGAACCCTGCTTTTATTCCAGACTTTTGTTTATATACGTTTATGTATATAAATATTGTTATTGTTTATGTATTGTTTATGTATATAAATATTGTTTTTTAAATATAATAAATATGTATATAACAAACAAACATTAAAGTTTTGCATGTGTAATTGTAATTGTCATACAGCAGGCTTAAATATTAAATCAGAAAGTCATAACTATACATTTAATTATACATGTAAAACTTCAATGTTTGTGCGTTATATAAATGCTCAAGCAAGCTCAAAATTTGAGTGTGGACATTTTTCGCTATTGCAGATGATGCAAACATCTGCGGACATAAAGGACTCAGGTTCAGTGGCAGGAGCAGGCTGCTTATACAGTCTGCAATTCATTCCCGGGACATGCGCCAAAATCCCGCTTTGTTCGCAATGTATGCGCAATTCAAACGCAACTCATCTGATCTTGTTTTGACTCGTCCGGAGTAGTTTCTGCACTCTTTCGCAATACATAAGCGTTTGTTCTTTTACTTCCTTCATGCTTCCTTAATGCTTACGTAACACATTCTTAATTGGCGGCCATTTTTTTTGGATTCCATTACGGATGACTGCGGAAAATCCACATTTATATTTGCAGCTCGTTTGCAAATACACGTTTTGGCACTGTGACAGCACCTTTACAATGTCAGGCTTTTCTTGAGAAGTCCATCTTGAAAATGGCCTTGAAAGTAAATCTGCCACCAAATCTATTTGTTCAGTCATTGTGGGGTGACAAAGCTGTTATTACACCCTGCTATTAATGGGTCTGAATATGGTGATGTTACCAAAAGCCTGCTAGAAGGCCTTAGTGACACCAGTTTCATCTAAATTTATTTTGTGCTAGAGGGCCTGCAGAATGGATTGTGAAGGCCTCCAGGCAGACTTCTTTAACTTTGAACCTGCCTGGAAACAAATGATGGCTGAAATGTGATTAGTTAAATGGTTTAATACAAAAATGCATGTCTGGAAGCAGCGCAACCATCAGAAAGGTTGTGAAAGAAATTGGACAGATAATTTGTAATTATTTGATGAGTATTCATTGACAAAATATAATTAACATCAGTTTGTGATTCAGATATTTTTTTAGCCAAGCAGAAAAGGCCTTGACAGTCCTGATGGCCCGCCACTGCAAGATAGTTATTAGGAATCATGTTCCTCGCTTGAAGCCCATAGTCTGATGATGTTTTAACAGTCGAATGCTACAAGAACTGAATTATTTTACCTTATCGATTGTTTACATTTACATCATTTAGCAATTAATGTTTTTTGTAACTTAATTTTAAAGAAAAAAGTTACAAAAATGTTTTTCAAATAACTTCTTAAGAAATACCCTCCCCAACTCTTTTTGTAAGAATAATTCTAAGAGCAAGTAGTATTCTTGTTGCCAAATTAAGCATCTAAATTTACACAGCTCTATACCGTTTAATGATTGGGAATAACACCTACATACTTTCAATTCAAAAGTTTAAAAGGCCATCCTTAAAATATAAATGTTGTCTACATAAGTATGGGTTAAAGCAAACCTTTTGCTTTAATCTGTGTTTTGGCTGGGAATTTGATGGATTTTGGAGATACGTGAAGGCCTCTCGAAGATAGGACAGATCCTTTCACTATACAAATACAATTTTCTTACAAAAAAACCTTAAGGATATAATTTAGATTTTCTTAAGATAATATTTGAGAACATTCTTCCAAACTTCTTAATGTTTGCCTTAAAAACCTTTGCAAGTGTTTTCTTAAGAAAGCTTTTTGTGAATCCAGCTCCAGCTCCCCGTTTATCTTTACAAAGCAGTTACTTCTCACTTCCTTCGCAAAAATGTCTCCTTTTATCACTTTTTTTTCAGCTTCCTTTTTCTCCAAAACACATTTAAAGGGATGAGTAATTACCGTTATCGTCTGCAGCTTTACAAATACAAAGCCTCAGCACTGAACCATAGCTTGTGTCAGATTTTAAAATACCTTCACAGGCAACTGCAAAACATCTGTGGCTGATTATTCTGGAGCATTCTGGGAAGCATAGTTCATTCAGTCATAAGATAATATAACTTTCTGTTATTTGCAGTGGTCTGTTGATGAATTCTGCTTTTCTTGGATGAATAAATGGCAGCAGAATAAACTAGAATTTGGACATGGCTTGTTTTATGCACATCTTGATGAACAGTTGGTAAAACACTGGAGAAGTAACAGTAGGATAATTGTGTGATTTCAAACAAATCTAGATAAAATCATATTTGCACTGTTACATAAATCCATTGTCCTTTTTTTTTGTTTGTTTGTTTAATAACCTGCCTGCTGATTAAACTTGTGTTGATGTCATACAGTTTCTTTATCTCAGCCAACATTTGAAATATGGAACTGTTGCTTTGGGCCATAAGAACAAACACTGATGCAATGGAGTGACAAATGTTTTATTTAAGAGTTCATTAATATGCAGGTCCTGGACCTGAAAGCTTTATGCATTCACAGTGACAGTCTCGGTGGTTCCTGCTGAGACTGCCATCTTGTAGCATTTCCTGTTTTTGTGTTTAGATCCGAATATGAATTTCTTTCACACTTACTTAAGTAAATCACTTAATTACAAGACTGATATTTCACAGGAAGTGTATTATTTGGACACATTGCAAAGCATTTATATTCGATCAGATTTAAATATTTCCTTTAATTTTATTCTTATTTTTCTGCACGATCTTGAATGCAAAACTCTGCTTACAGGTTAAGAAATCAACACCTTTCCAACTTCTGAATGTTTGATCTGATTGCATGGCCTGGGTTTGTTTATAGCTTCGAAATTTTTCTGAATTTTTTTTTCCTATGGCAATGAATAGGTTGTAAATGTTTTGAAATACTCCTTGTATCACAATGATACATATACAGTAGTAAAACCTCATGAACCACATGAGCTACTATAGCATCCCCCTAACGACCACCTGACATGCCATAGCAGCCAAATGAAATACCATAGCAGCCACCTAGCAACCATCTAGCAACACTGTGGCAACCATCTAGCAACCACTTCGCCTAACAACACCATAGCAACAACCGAGCAACCAATCGGGACACCATAGCAATCACTATAGCAACATCTTAACAAACACCTAGGACACAATTGCACCCACCTAGAAACACCATGGCAACCACATGGAATACCATAGCACCCACCTAGCAACAATCTTGAAATCAAATAGCAACAGCATAACAACCACTTAAAACTCCATAGCAGTCACCTGGGATACTACTTTTGGAATCCACTTTACATGTGCAACCATTCTGTGTTTCTTTCAGGAAATCAACCAGTTATGATTTGTCTTATTTTCTTGAACTTGGTCTGCTTTTTCGCACAATGACCCAGTGAGACCACTGGATACTCTGACACTGCATCATCAGTTTTCTCTAACATGTTGAAATTTTCCTTCTAATACTGAACATCTCTCACTTACAAAGGGTAAATTTAAAATAAATAAATATAATTTACTTAACCATACTTACATAACCTCGCTTTTTTCCTGGCTAGGGTCATGCTGGGTCTGGATCCTGTCACTGGGCCTGGGAGCGGGAGTAATGATGCCCTGGATGGTATGCAATTTTTAACAGTTTGCTAAATGGCTAAATGTACTAAATTTAACTTAAATGTAACTGTTGGCAGATCCTGTTGGTGTTTTTAGGGTTGCTAAAGTTGGACATGGAGGCTTTGCAAGGTGCAAGTTTAGTGTCATTTAGTTATCATATACAATTCTTGGTGAAATAATACAGAAATTAGTTAGTTACCTTACCTCAGCAAATTATATTCCAATTTCAGTAACTTAATTCAATAAATAAAAGTAAATTACATCAAATGACTCCACAGTCACTGTTTTATATGAATACATTTTTCTATTGGCAATGTCGCAACACACTTCTAAGTATTAATTGTTTTCACTGTAGCTCTTAATTAAGTTAATATAGTGAAAATAATGCAATGTGAAAGAGGCTCATCTAAGCCTGTCCTAGTCTACTTATTCTTCAGATTATATGTTCTGGTGTTGCTATTTTTGTAAAGTCAAAGGAATTGCAATTCCTTGCTTGTTTCCTATGTTTCCCTATAATAACAGTCCCTGTGATTATGTTTGTGTTTTTTTTTATTGCTCTTTATCATGTAAAGAAAACCCAACATGCTCACACTTGGTGATTGTTAGAACTCCATTATTAAAGATGTTGTTCAGGCCATTTACAAACTCTGCTCCTGAGTACTAGTACTTATGTTAATACCCATGTTTAGTGATTATGTGGAAGAAAAAAAAATCTTCTAAATGAATACACGTAAACATCAATTGAATCAAAGTTGAATAGTAGTTAAGCAATGGTAAGATCGGTTCACAGGAAATATCAGTCAGAAATGTTATAGGGAGAGTTATAGAGCACCTGCAGCTTTGTTGGGTTGAAAGCTCAAATTAACATGAATTCATGAATGAAGCTCTGATCAGCCGTGGATGGTGTTTAATTAAAGTCACAGAGTTTAACATCAGCAAATGACATCTTTGAGAAGAAAATAAGAAATAATGTAGTTGATAGAACCGATGAAGCAACAGCATTAAGAGCCCAGGACATTTGATCCACTGGACTGACTTTGTCAGGCTGGTTACTAATAGCTTAACAATAAATTTAAATGGAAACAAATGTTTTCAAAGCTCATATATTTTATGACCACTTTATAATTTTTTCTTTTAATTGGATAATTATAATGTTGCTGCATTGTTATGGCTGACATCGTTGCTAGGTTAACTGTGTATGTGGTAAAGTAAAACTTGAAGAGCTTTGGTCAGAGTGTAATATAGTCACTCCTAGAATGGCTCTCTTAGTTGAAACTAACTGTGGTATAATAAAAAATTATTACATATTCCTTTTTTAAACAATTTTGACTTCCCACAGTTTCTTGTAGGTTCATGAACCTTTTAAGACTAACAGGGCAGTAGATCATTAGACTAGTCTTGAAAACCATGCACCTTTTAATTGGTCTTCTCTCAATCTCAAACTCATTGTGGAAAAACTTAATCCTATTCTTCATTCCCACCCAGAGGAGGATGGGTTCCGGATTTAATGCCTAGTTCACACATACAGGGTTGCGGGCGAGTTAACCGAGATAAGCCTTTTCGGTTTTACCTGCATAAATCCCAGTTGAGCATTTAGGAAGGTCCGGAAAATATGCAAATTTAGCTCCGCCCCCTAAGCCGAGAACTGGCAGAGATCAAGTTCAACTGGTTGCACACAGGACTCATTGTCATTGGGTTGTTTGTATGTCAGTCACAACAATGTCAGGAAATAGACCAATTAAAACGCTCAACAGTGAATCACATGTCCACAAATGTAATGCCACATATAATGACACCTACTGCTCAAAACAGGTAATGTACAACATCTTTTAACACAACTGAGGATATGGCTTACTTTCATTTTCGGTAAAATTTAAGCATCCGCGTTTTTAGCTTTGAAAATCTGGTCA
>JAVSBU010348674.1:0-10185 GCA_033118015.1 Loricariichthys derbyi
AAACCACATTGAATCTTGTTGTAGAATAAAAGTTTTTAGCCATTTAATCCTAAGTGTCCCAATCATAGCTTCAAAGTACAGTACATTAATACCACCTTTTTAATAACTCTTAACTAAGTGGGACCTTTTAATATAATGAGTCTTATTTCTCCATAAAAAAACGCAAAATAATTGAATTGGCTTTTTTAATATTTTGTGGTGATATATACATAGAATGACATGGATAAATGACTTTGTAAATGCCATCTGCTTTAATCAATAAATTTCTTCCAAAAATAGTCAAATCCCTTGTTAACCAACAGCTAAGACTTTTTTCCATATCTACTATATGATCTGAGATATTAGCCGTTTCCCTTTTAATCATATTTTTAGATATTAGTACACCCAAATATTTAACTGCATTCTAAACTCTGATTGACGAAATGTTTTTAAGAGCAGAATTGTGGATTGGAAGAATCTCACATTTTTTCATATTAAGTTCTAAACCTGAAGCCTTGGAGAATAATGAGACTATATTTAGTGCTCTTTCAACAATTAAATCATTTTTCAAAAACAGTGCTGTATCATCTGCAAATTAACTAATTTTGTATTCTCTATCAAAAATGTTAATGCCTTTAAACTCAGGACTATTATTGATTTGAAGAGCTAGTAACTGAGTAGTCAAAATGTATAATTTGGATGAGGATAGCCCTGTCCAATGCCTTGCTGCATGTTAAATCTAGAAGTCAGTCCTGGATTTAAGGAAACTAAGCTGTCTATATTATTCTAAAACATCCTTATTAATCTGCAAAAATTATCTCCAAACCCCAAAAACTTTAAGGCATCTAACAAAAAGGCATGTTCAATTGTATCGAATGCTTTGTAAAAGTCCAAAAACAAAATTAAGCTATTTTCTTTAATATTATCGCAATAATCTAACATTGAGTATTAATCTAATATGGTTGTGAATATTTCTACCCTTGACAAAACCTGATTGACTTTCATCAATTATACCTTTCAATCCTCTATTCAGTCGGTCAGCAAAGACATGAGCTAAAATTTTATAATCAGTGCATAGAGAAGTAATGGGTCTTCAGTTATCTAAAGATTGCAAGTCTTTATTAGGTTTTGGTATTAAGGTGATTATTCCTTGCTTCATGGTATTAGAGAGATTACCAGTTGAAATACATTCTAAGAAGGCTTGATACAATATCTCTCTTATATCTACCCCAAAGGACCTATAAAATTCAGTTGTTAGCCCATCTAAGCCTTGAGACTTCCCAGAAGACATCTTCAAAATAGCCTTATCCAACTCCTTGATTTTAATTTGTTTTTCCATTAATTGTTTAAAATCAGTATCAATTACTTTACGAAAATTCCTTCTATTGTTGAAAAAAATTTTACAGTTTGTATCTGAATTAGATTTGTACAAGTTGCAATAGAAATCATGAATTTCTCTATCAATTTGGGTATCATCTTCAGAAACAATTCCATGTATCTTCAATTTAGTAATCTTCTTTTTTATATTTCTATGTTTTTCAAGGTTGAAAAAATAAGAAGTGTTTTTTTCCTCTTCCTCAATCCAGCGAGCTCTGGAACGTATAAAAGCACCCTTCGCTTTTTCGGTATAGAAGTTATCTAGTTCACTTTGTAATTTATTTAATTTAACTATTTCCTCGGGTGACAAGTTAGTCTTTTTGCAGAGATTATTAATTTTTGTAATAAGGTTGAGTTGTTTTTGTTTTTTCAAATTTGGACATTTTTTTACTTGTCTGAATTGCCAATTCTCTTATTTAAATTTAAGCCATTCCCATTTACTTATAGGTGACATATTCAAGGCTTCTTCTTCTTCAGTGACGTTTAGTGGCAGCTGAGGTGGACTGAGGTATGATCACAAAAAATGGGGGCTAAAGCCTCCTTGCAAGCTGTGTTTCCCTCAAAAAATCCAAAACTTTTCCAAAGCTTTCGCTCTATCCCCAGACCAACACAATAGGTTGCTCCCTCTCTTTAACATACTGTCCACATGTTAGCAATACACGCCCCACTGTTTCAGCTTCCCCACAATGAGAGCACATATGTCTCATGCTTACCTATTGTTATCTTATCTTATCTTATCTTATCTTATCTTATCTTATCTTATCTTAAACCAGCAAATAATCAGTTATATCACTAATGGCTAGGACATTTATTATAATGTTTTTAATTGTATTAAAAGTATATGATAGCACTGTGGTATATTAAGTTTTTATTAATTCAAGCCATTGTTGCAAAGCCACAACTCTGTTTTGTGTGATGTAAATAGAATATAATTTTGGATTTCAGTGTCTTGTCTGTCAAGTCAATTGTCTGCTATAAGCCATTTAAAACTAATAATGAAATCACTTCACAATATATCTATTTTTTATTGCATTGGTACAATATACATCAGTTCTTGTTGACAAAAACAGTCTTACAACATTATTTAGCTGAGCAAGATAGCATAGACTTGAAAAGTGAGATGATGCTTAGTGAGTTAGTTGTCCAGTTCAGTTGCCCATCATTTAAGAACATTACTGTTAACATTTGGTAGTGTTTCATATACTAGTTCTTTTCAAGTGATTGTCTTACTTATTAGATTAGAGGAACGTCAATTTCCAATTTTCCATTGTGAACATTAACCAGGACCTCAGGATTTGTTGAAATAATTCTAGAAACACTTTCTGCGAACTCATTTACCATGGACAAGATAAACTCCATGCACCCTTCAGCAAAGTTATTCAAGTTATCCCTAGTTAGGAAGCTGTCTACTTTCATTTTCATGTTCTTGACTACAGTTGCGATTTCAGGGTAGTACATATTAATATAGTCAGCAATATTATTAAGAACATTTGGTCCAGTTGTCTCTTCCACAACCTCCTTGAGGATGTGACCCAGTTTCTCAAGAATTACATCAAGGCTTTCTATCTCTTTGACCATAATCATAATCTGCACCAAGGTTTCCTCCATATAGATGACGATTGTATCTCCAGTTACCACGTCACCCGATGGCATGTTTATACTGAAGGACTTAACAATGGGTATGAGGTAAGAATTAAGGTTTTCAGTTATGGTGTTAATAAACTCTTCCAAAACAATAGCAGCATTGGTTCTAATTTGTTTGCAGATCTGAGGCAGAGTAGCTTCCTTCATTCCAGGCAGCTTAATCTTAGTTTCCCGCAATAACTGGGCAATGGCATTAAGCAGATTTTGAATGGCCTTTTGGTGCTGAACGACTGCATTTCTGAAGAGAAGAGACAGCTGCCTTAGCTCAGGAGCATGACTGGATGTGACAGTGTAAGCTTTGGTAAGGACACTGACAACTGTTCTTTTCAATCCATTGATAGCACCAAGGATTCCATGTTTTTCAGCAAAATTGGTCATGGCATAGCTGATGGCAGGCATCCTCTCCTTTAAGCCCAGAATCATTTCTTTGGGTGCATTCATGTTGTAATCCATTTGGAGGTGTATTTTTTCAGCTTCCTTTGCAACGACTCTTACCTCCAGAATGTTAAAATCATTTTCAGGTTCAGACTGCAAAGAAAATCAGCATTTAGTTTTAAAATATGAGAAGAAATTAATATGAAAATGAACTGGAGTGGGATTTAAATGAATACTAACCACATAATGGCCATATATACGTGAAGTCATCCTGTATGGCATCTCGCACTTTAACTGTAAACCAAGCAAGCCAGTCGATGGTGTAGAAACTGATGCAGTCAAGAACTTTCTCTTCGCAGTATAATGAAGGTTCATATTAGTAAAAGTTGGGCTGGTGATATCCATATTCATGTCATGACTGAATTCACTAAAATACAATTCATGGTAAAACATCATTAAATGGGTAACTTTATGATATAAGACTTTCCTGTCATACTGTAATGTATATTTAATTCAAAAATTTCTTTAAGATGAAAAAATACAATTAATACATGATTTTACCTTGAGGAAATGACATTGCTGAAGTTCAGGTCGAATTCACTGTGCTTAAAGATGACCTTAGCTGTTGTAGTGCTGCCATCAACTACCTTTTTGTAACCGAGGGAACCTTTAAGAATTGAAGCATAAATTCTAGATTATTTTGACAAATTTCATTCAGATATACTTATACAATACACAGGATACAGAGAGCAAAATTACAAAGGTGCTTAAAAATTTGTGAACCCTTTAGAATTTTCTATATTTTTGCATAAATATGACATCATCAGATTTTCACACAACTCCTAAAAGTAGATAAAGAGAATCTATTTAAACAAATGAGACAAAATATTGTAGGTCATATTTATGCAAAAATATAGAAGATTCTAAAGGGTTCACAAACTTTCAAGCATCAATGTAGTACTAAATTTGCACTAAGCAATCTTAAAAAAGTTTTTATAAAAAATAAATTGTTTTCTTATTTGTGTAATAAAGTTACACATTTTTAATGCTCAGCAAAATTTTAAGTAACTTGATTTTAACTACTTAATAGATGGCAAAAAGTTCCGGCTACTGCCGTAGCAAGACCGAGTAAATGTGTGTGAATGAGAGGGAGACAGGTGGAACAGTGAGGCTACAAGGAGCACAGAAAAGTTTCAGGAGTGATTTGTGACAGAAGAGAGGCATCAAAAGTTTACAAGGTTGTGGTGAGACCAGCCTTGTTGTATGTTTTGGAGACAGTGGCACTGAAAAAAGGGAGAAACTGAACGAAATGCAGTTACCAGGAAAAAGACAAAGAGGAATGGCAAAGAGGAGATATATGGATGCAGTTAGGGAGGACATGGAAGTAGTTGGTGTGAGGACAGAGGACACAGAGGACAAAGTGAGATGGAGGAGGATGACTCACTGTGGCGACCCCTGAAAAGGAAAAAGCCGAAAGAAAAAGAAGAAGAAGAAAAAGAAGAAGAAAAAGAACAGATGGTAAAACTTACCATTCAGGTCATATTCCAGGAGCACTGCTGGAGATTTGGCTGAGGATCTGAAATCAATTTGGCCAAACTTTTCGCTTGCATCGCCATTGGCCACAATTGCCACATTTGTAGCATACACAGGAGAGACAAAATCCAGACTATAGGAAATCTCCTGTTCATTTAGATCCACAACTGTTTTCTCAGAGATGCTG
Source organism: Loricariichthys derbyi (assembly GCA_033118015.1). Taxonomy (NCBI): domain Eukaryota; kingdom Metazoa; phylum Chordata; class Actinopteri; order Siluriformes; family Loricariidae; genus Loricariichthys; species Loricariichthys derbyi. The sequence continues at coordinate 5,096 of JAVSBU010348674.1, forward strand.
AAATCACCAAGTGAGGTTGGCTGAGAAAGGTCAAATTCTACATTAGCTGCAAAGGAGCATAAGTAGCACAGTGGGACCAAGTGAACAGAGGCTTTAGCAGCATGCTTGCCCTTTGTGTTGAATGCACCAATGTTAACATCATTGTTGGAGACAATATTCAGAATAGTGTATGCACGCCTGAGCCTTGCCTCTGATTCCAGGTTTTCATCAACATCAAACTTTACTTTCAGTTCTCCATAATTAATATTCACATTCCCAATAGCCTTTACTTTGGAACGCACCATTTCTCTACTCATGTACAAGGTTGCCTCATCATGTATAGCTCCTTTCACAATTCCAGTTTCCAAAAATGTTCCATCAATTAAACTTTTTGTGGTAGCCTCAACAGAAATGTAGGAATTGCTTCCCTCTACCTTCAAATTAAACTCAGCATCACCACTACCAGCAGCCTTGATAAGAGGAAGATCAAATTTGTGTTTGATTGTCAGCATTGATGCTGCATTTGGAAGTGTTTTGGTGTCTGCATTCAACTTGTGGTTAGCTTCAATGCTAAGGACAGGGAGATTCATCTTTGCAACTGTGACCACAACTATTGTAACATCCATATTATCTGTGTTCAGAGTCATAGTGTTGTTATGGGCTCCTTCAATGTGAGCATTCTTCAGTGATAAAGCTGTAGCCAGCTTCAAGCCTCTCTTTAAGCTCAGACTGGTGGTACCTTCAAAGCTGGCATTCAATTCTTCATACACAGAAGAAGAAGTAGCTGCAGCACGGGCTACAAGGTCATTGTCTCCACGTATTCCGGCACTGGCAATCAGATTGAAAATGGAAGACTTGAATGACATCTCAGAAATTAAATTGCCCATTTTTCCAAACCCGTTCTTTTGGTAGGCGACTTTGGCATTTACATCAAGGGCCGGTGTCATCGTTAACAGATATTTAAGACAGCTGGATTCATACAGATTGACCTGGTTCATGGCTGGGATCTTAAATTCAATAACTGGAATATGAATTTCTGGAATGCTGACAGGAACGGTTAGGAACTCAAGGTCAGTCACACCATTTGCAGCAACATAAATGCCTGCCTCGTCATTGTTGTTGTTAATTGTGAAATTATGGTTGTATTTGTGCTGGTTGAAGCGGGCAAGTGCTACACTTTTGATAAGCTGCTTCTTAGAATTGATGATAAACGAGTAGTCGTTCTGAAGCTCTATCTTGGCAGAGAGAGTCTCCTCAAGACTTAGCTTGGTACTGGCCTGGTTTTGGAAATCGATGATTATTTCAATAGGACGTACCATGATGTGAAGGCCATTAGATAGTGTACCACTTACAGATCCCACAAGTTGTGTATCATGTGTTGCTTCCAATTCCACCTTCATCCTTCCAAGATCAGCCTCTCCAGATGCAACTGCTATGCTGTTTTTGATGAATGGAGATTTAGTTTCGATCTGACCATTGAAGTCAATATGTCTCAGTGGAATAGCATTAACATTCAGTTTCTTCTTGAACTTCAAATTAGTACTGCCTGTGTCACCTGTAAAGGTGAGTTTTACACTTGATGGTGCCATAGTGCACTGCAGGTCACTCGTATGGGTAAACTCATCAGAATAGCCAACAGCAGTGAATTTTTCAGTGCCCTCATTTCCAGCTGTTACTCTGAGAGTGCTGCCTTTCTGTTGAACAAATACTTTCTGCTTCCACATAGCCTCACAGCTTATTGATTGAAAAGGTATCTTTACATCATGTTTGTAGGATGTTTCAGAAGATGCTGACATTCCATCTTCCACTGCTAAGAAGGCTTTGTTTACAATGTCTGCCTTGTATGGAGTGGTTGTTGCCTTCACAACTGTTTGAGCATTCGCCTGGACAGAGAATCCATATAAGGCTACCGAAGCCTGGTGTTCAACAGTAAGGGCACTATGTATGAATTTTAGGGTCTCTTCAATAACAATTCGGCTCATTTTAGGTATACCGATGCGGGCAGTGGCATCTAGATTGTAGTTCAGTATCTCAAAGGTTGAAGATTCACCCAAAGATGTAATAAATGCTGTAAAATGATGCCTTTGTTCGTTGCCAGTGGAATTCTGGATTTCAGCAGAGGTTATTAGGTTGTAAATGGGGCTTTTAACTTTGATCTCACTGTAGAGCTTTCCGAATACAGGAACCATCAGTTCACTAGGGATTTTAGGAAGCTTGACTTCAGGAATCTGAAGAGGAATTTGAAGTATATAATTTTCACTTAACTTGGGGATGGCGGGGAAGGTAATATGTGGAATGGTAACTTCTGGCAGCTCAATGGTAGAAAGATCAGGCAGGTAGTTCAAAGTGAGTTCTTTAAAATAATTATATTCCTTTGCACTTAAATTTTCTATGATAGCAGAAATAGATGAGAAGACATAATTAATAAATTGTATAGTTGCTTCCACTTTTTGAGAGAGCTCAAGTGACAAAATGAGGCTGTTAATTTTGGTTGTGTACTTGCTGATTTTCTGATTAGCTGTATCCACAAATTTGTTGTATTCAAAAGACTTCAGTGATTTGACAAAAGCCTCAATAAATTCATTTACATCTTCAATAATACGCTTTATGTCCGTGTTCTTTAGGTAGGTGATGGCGTTGTCCAATGCGTGTGGAAAAGGACACTTAAAAGATTTTACATGATTAGCAACGGCTTGAATTGTTTTATCAAGTTTAAATTTTTTTATGAGTTCCACAGTCTTGTCCAAAAATTCTGCTGCCCTTTTGTCAAGCTCATTTTTGAGGAGAAAGGCTTTAACATTGTTATAGACAGCTTTATATCTTCCATTAGTGCCAAGTTGAGTGATGAGCTTCTTCATCGTTTCAGAAGTCAGTTGCTCAATCATGCCAATCAGGCTCTTCACACTGTCAATGAACGTGACTACATCATATTTTTCAACCACGTCCTTCACCTTTGTCATGTAGGCATGTAGATTTAATTCACTCATATCAATCCTTTCAATCAGTTTTTCAATGGCTTCAATGATGGCAAGGAGCATAGGACGGACATCATACTCTTCACGGAGAGCAATGAGCTTCTGACTAACTGCATTTGACAAGGTACCATCCTGAATCATTTCCTGTACTTTTCTGACATGAGTAGTCATTACTGTCATAATCTTCTGAGCATTCCTCATGGCAGCCTTCAGCTCCTTTGTAGAGAATGTACACTTCTCAATAAATGTTAACAGGTCCGTTTCAAGCTGCACAATTCTTTCAGTTACAAAATCAGTAAGGTCTTGTTGCAGGGTCTGAATTTTAACAACAAACTCCTTGCTTCTTATGTAATTTTGCAGTGCCTCCAGTAGCTTCACAGTGGTGATTCTGACACTTTCCAGAATTACAGGCACACTCTCAAGTGATGGTAGGCTGATGACATGACTGTCTGTGCTTTTATCATACTTCAAAAATGCAGACAAAGAGAAATCTTGACTTTTGGTGGCAGCAGTGTTTGTAATGACACCAGACACTTCAAGTCCAATTTTCTCCTGATTGTTATAAGCATTAAGTGTTTGGCTTATTTCATTGTTATTTATCTTTGTCTTCATGCTCACAGTCGCTGATTGCACAGAAGGTGACAGTGTTGTGTCGACCTTATTATCAAAGTTGGTCTCAATAGAGACATCACTGCCCATCTTATGAGTAACAGAGAGCCTACATTCATGGGAATGTGAAAGGGCAAGTGGTTCTGCCTTAACAAGGACCTTGGTGTACACTTGAGCACTATGTTTTCCATACAAGGACAATTCCCCATCACCATTGACAAGGGCATGCAGGTCGAAGTTGAATGGAGAAGCTGTGGCCTGAAGGGCAGTGTTGAGGCGAACAGGCTGTGAATTAAAGCGGGCATCATTGTTGATTCTTATGTTGAGTCCAACAATCTCCATCTCAGTGTCATGGATCATGTGAGCTCCCATGAGTTTTCCATTTGCACTGCACTTGGATGTTCCAATTAGATCTGCAAATTTGAGCTCACAGGTGTGTTTGAGCTCCATATCAGAGGTAAGCTTTAAATGATTTTCTAAAGCAGCATGAGCAGAGTAAGGTTCCGCTTCAAGAGAGATGTCATATATATACCATACATCTTGGGCAAATTCGACTCTAGACTTAGAAGATAATGCCAGAGAGGACATTGAAGCAGACATCAAGTTGGTGTTGTCAATAGCCATCCTACCAAAGTTACCTTTTGTCTCAGTAGTTAGAGATCCTTTAGAGGAGTCAATGATGCCACTGAAGGTATTTTTTAGAGTCAGGAAGCTGTTCACAGAGGTGGTTCCACTGGTGGTCAGACCTTCGTTGTTCAAGGCTACACTCACTTTGTGATCAGCTGTGTGTTTAGCTACCTTGAGCGAAGTGTCGCTGTTTAGAACTAGACCATTAGGACTGAGAGTTGCAACCATAAGGGAATTGATATGGTCTTCAGAATGATTCGTTTTTGTCTCAATCTTGATGCTGATATCTCCGCTGCCAATATTTAATTCAGCAGTGTTGTGGATCTTCATGCCGAGAGCAGATGTGTCTGATTTTACAGCAAACTTCGATTTCATTAGGGCAACTTCAACATTATTTGTCAGCTTATCATTAAATGCAGCTGTGTTTGATACAACCAGGAGCTGTCCATTAGCAAATGCTGCGTCTATTTTGTTCTGACCCTGGAAAACAGTTGAATCTATTTCAAACAATGAGTGAATCTTTGCCTTTGGCTTAAATGGGGAAAGAGCAACTGACTGCCTCAGGGTGGCATCGCCATCAAAACCACCAGCCAAAAATGATCCTCGTAAGTTGCTTTCACCAGAGATGTCTTCCTTATCGACTCCTATTTGGCCTGTGTGTTCTAGCGACAGCTTTACATAAAAGGGACTTGTTGCTTCAAGTTTACTGCTTGATTTTAAACTGATCCTATCTGCCATGGATATTTCTTCAACAACGCTGACTCTGGCATCAATGAGTTTGTGGTTCACAGCAGTGTTCACCTCCGCTTTTAAGATGTTATTTAGGGTTCCAGTAAGCATGGCTGATCCTGTGTCAAAGCAAATTTATTTCATTAATAATGTAGCTGTTTCTGACTACAT
>JAVSBU010348692.1:0-10185 GCA_033118015.1 Loricariichthys derbyi
ACATATATATATACACACACACACACACACATACATACACACACACACACACACACACACACACACACACACATATATATATATATATATATATACATACATATATACACACACACACACACACACACACACATACACACACAATATAATCGTACTTTATTACTGTACCTGTAAACTTTGCACTGGAAATGCAATTGCCTGTCCACGAGGTGCTGTAATCCACCCCATGGTGTGTGAGGTAAACACTAGATCTCACACCATTTTGCCATTGACCAGCCATCTACAAAAAGACCAAATTTGACCAGTCAACGTCATGGGGGATTTTATTTGTGCAACTTATTTATGAACTGATTTATGTAATAAAGGTATTACGCAACAAGAAACTGCACCTCTTCAAATAAATTGATGAGCAGAAGTGGGTAAAAAATGCTGAAGTACTCATCGTAGCTTGAAAACTTCTCCGGAACTTCTCGTAAGGGAAAGGAACTCAGCTCTTTTGGTGCCCCGTACTGTTTGTAGATTTCGAACGAGTGATACTCCCACTCCAAAACCGCCTGTTTTAACTTGATTGTGACATTCCTCTTGGTAGTGTCCAACCTCGGACCCTGGTTCACTCTCTCAACAGAGACAGGTGCCTCTGGTCTGGAATGGGTTTGATAGATTGGTGGATTGGAGGCAAAATGCACTTTCTTACAAGTTGGAGCCACTGGGACATGATTTGTAGGACGCAGGATTGGTCTGGATGGGAGAGGTTGGCGGAATTCACGTTGCGCTGGCTGTGGAGGTCGGGCACATTTAGCCTTAGCATTGTGAGCAGGAACAGCTGTTTTTCCCATTTCTTTGGCCAACGATGCAATGCGGGAACTTGACGTATAAATTCTGGCTGTAGAAGGCTTCGTTTTGCTCTGAGATACGGGTGGCACAGCAGGCTTTGCGAATAACAGTTGATCGTCCTGAGGCAAAGTACCAGGTAGCGCTGTCTGAGTTACCAAAGTAGTTAAAGGTTCCTGAGGCACACTAGTTGATCCATCAGAAATATTCGGTTGATTGTCAGCAGACACGGCCAAGGTTTCTCCTTGAAAGAAGTCATTAATATAGGCCTCCTCCATTAGTTCCATTTGGGAGCACAGTTCCATATCGGTAGGTTCGTTTTGGGTAAGCCATGTCCACTCATCATCACTATCACCAGCACCTTCTTCTGCACATTGCGCTGCTTTATCAACCTCACGACTTTCTGCAGTGGAATCATTTAGTACTTGATTGGAGTCACAAGACACAGTCATCATGGCTTGTCTGGCTGTCTTCTCATTGTCTGTAATTCTGTCAGGATCAGGTTGAGAGGAGGGAAGGAAGTCATCCCAGTCCTCGTCTTGTTCCTCCACATTTCCAACAGTGGGTTTTTGCTTAGGTAGAGTATCTGGTACGGAACTCTCTATTGGTGCTGGCCCAGAAGCAGCTGGCACTGACTTCGGACGCATGTCGCGGCTTTGTCTAAAGAACTGCAGATCCTGAGAGCCTAGCAGCTTTTTCCCACCTTTCCCGGGAAGCTTCGGCTGACCCTTGCTATTCCGACTGACCCTTTTTAACTTCTGTTTTTCAATGAGCACATTCTGGCCATGTGACCGTAGCTCTTGCAACGAGTCCGTGGTGCGCTGTGAAAGTTCAAATGCTTTCCGCTCCTTCTTTTTCAACCCCAGAAGTCCCGCTGGCAATTCCGGTTCAACCCGTTTACGGACTTTCTTTGGTGGCACTACTGCAGGTGTGGAAGAGGGACGTGTAGTGGAGGACACAGAAGAGCGTTTGAAAGGGGCAGGGGATGAAGTTTGTGTTGATGACGAGCCTGGTTTTTCAGTGTTTTGAGAAACAACACTGCACGATCTAGAACGATGCTTGGATTTCTGACCCAAGGGCTCAATAAGAATGGGTTTTCTGCTCAGCCCCAGCTTGTCTCTCTTATCAGCCAGGCCATGACTTTTAGAAGAACTTTTGGAAGTCACAGACTTGGGCTTCATAAAGTTATCAAATTTTTCACCTGAACTACTTGACTTAGATGGCACCAACACACTTGATGTAACTGGCTGCTGTAACTGCTTCTGTTTATTAATCTGTTCCTCTGCTTGCTGACAGGCTTTGTCAATGTCCTCTTCACAAACACGCTGAGTCTCAGTAACAAAATCTGATGTGGGTTCCATTGCACCATGACTAATGCTTGCTTTGGATGTTGTGTGCATTTTAAACTTCTTGGCAGTAGGACCGTCAAGCCAACGGCCACCCCAAACAGTCGGGACATCTTCCGGTGTTTCAAACTCAAATACCTGTGATTCACTCAAATCATCAAAATCTCGACTAGGGCTCTCATTCAAGTTATTCTCCAAAGGAGGTTCACATGTTACTTTATCAACCACATTGTCAGCAGGACACTTTCCTCCCATAGGCTTTGTGTCGTTGGTTACAGGTTCATCATCTGAAATGGTGATTATGTCAGATTCACTGGACACCTTTGAACTGCTAGGACGCTGTACTGAAGTCTGCCTGTTACCATGCAACTGATCATTAGAGGTACTTGTCACCCGGAGGCATCTTTTCAGGCGACGCTTTCGAACATCAAGTGGCTCATCATCGTCATCAAACATCGTCTCTTCTCTTTCTACAGAGGATCTGCTCAAACGGACAGAATCCACCGTCTTGGATGGCAAGTTTGCAGGATGAGGGATTAAATGAGAGGCATGTTTAATCTCTTTCAAGCCACTGCACTCACTTTGCCCCTGATCCACCTCAAGTCTTCTTTCAGCATGTCGTTGAATTCTGGAAATGCTGCAGTCATTTAACTTGGATTTTAAGTCCTGCAATTTCTCAAAGTCTAGTTTCATATGTTTCAACTCAACATGAGGTCCAATAACTGAACATGGTATTGGGCCAACAGACTCCTCCTTTGCTTTAATGTCGTCTTCACGTTCAAAGAAATCTGGTTGTTCTCCATAATCCCATGGTGGTTCATCTTTAAGGAAATGACTTGTACCTCCAGTACCACTTGGACCGGCCTCTATATCACTTGTTTTTGGAAGAGGTTCCATTACAGAAATTGGGGGAGCTATTCGGTTGAGATTTTTAGTTGGATATGATGATGGTGTTGCCGAGGCACATGGAATGATGTCCTTTGAAGAGCCAGGCCTCTTGGGCATTAATTTTACAACATTCTTTAAGCAAATCTGGAGATCAGTGGAATCCTTTTTATTAAGTTTCCACCCTTTGGTCGGGGCCTCTCGCATATGTCGGTTAAGAAGGTCTAGAAAGTGAGCGGACTCTTTAACTGTTTTTATTCCTGCTTTTAAGAGAGAACAAATTAATGCCATGCAAGCTTTCCTTACAGCACCACTACCAATTGCTGGCAATTTCTTTAAGCTCCCAAAACTGGAGGTAGTTGAGGAGACTCTGCAAGACTCCCCTCTTCGATATGGAGTATGACTATTGCAGTTTTCATCAGAAAGAGAAGCGCCTTGTACTACCACTTTTACCCATATGTGGGCGTAATCGCCGAGCACTACTGAGTAGCCTTTTTTCAGATGCATCTCGGCGATCTCAACAAGGATCCGGATAAAAAACTCAGTTACTTTGTCGCAGGTGTGTGTCATCCCCGAGAGTAGATCCTGGTTGAGATTCTTTTCCAAATGGCAAAAAACTTCCCCAAGGCAGATGCCATGAAGCATAGTCAAGTCCATAATGGAGCAGACAAATGGAAAGAACCAAAGAAACGTGCTTCCATACACACGCATTCCTTGTCTCATTTCGGTCTGTAAAACACTGACTAGCGTGTTCATCTCGTCGAATAGCATATTGGTGCTGCTGTCCACCTTGTTATGTGACCACTCTGACAACTGCAGGACACGGTAGGAAAAGAACAAAAGTTTTATTTTTCTAATAATTAAGCCAATAGAGCACAACATGAAAGTATACAAAAATTATTTTTTAACCTTGGCATGGATGGCAAAGTTTTACTGACTTACTCTATTTTTTCGTTCTTTAGCATAACAGTCAAAAGCCATCTGACTGCATGATACTGGATCATCATCATCATCATCATCGTCACTGTTTGGCTCTTCTTTCACACTTAATCTAGTTGCAAATTAAATTACAAAAATTAGGACAAAAATACAAATGATTATTGTTCATCAATTTGTAACGCAGCACATGTATGGTAGAATTTGGTATAAAAATTTGACAATGCAATCTGTGATTATAGAAGCTACTGCTGAATGACAGTTCTTGATGCAGTGCTGTCTGAGTGATCAGAGATCGCAGGTGTTTTTGTACGATTGTGCCCTCGCAATTTATGTACTAGAATTCCTCCAGGTTCCTTATATCTAATTATATTTAATGAAAACACCCTGCAGAAATATGCATAAAACTTCTGATCCTTTGAGGGACACCGTTTTCAAGAATCCAAAAATTTACTCAAATTTGTTAAACTGGAGATCCTCTCCCCAGCTTTGCTCCTCAGACTCAGCCTTTCTTGGATACTGCTTTCTTACCAAATGATACCCGCTAATCGCACCAGTACTCCTTTATCTATTCTTTGGTAGAACGAATTTTGTGCTTTGGGTTGTTGTCTTGCTGCATCGCCCACCTTTCTTGACATTCAGTTCATGGACAGATGTCATGACATTTTTCTTTAGATATAAATCAGAATTAATTGTTCCATCCATATTGGCAAGCTTTCCTGGCCCCGATGCAGTAAAACAGGCCCAAACCATGATACTACCACCACCACAGATGGGATAAGGTTCTTATGCTGGAATGAAGGGGGTTTTTTTTAAATCAAAAAGTTCTGTCCACAAAACATTCTTCCAATAGCCTTCTTGTTCACAAGATCTTCATCAAACTGTAGATGAGCAGCAATGTTATTTTTGGAGAGCAGTGGCTTTCTCCTTGCAACCCTGCCATGCACACCATTGTTGTTCAGTGTTCTTCTGATGGTAGACTCGAACATTAACATTAGTCAATGTGAGAGAGGCCTTCAGTTGATTAGAAGTTACCCGTGGTCCTTTTGTGCTCTTGGAGTGATCTTCGTTGGTTGACCACTCCTGGGGAGGGTAACAATCGTCTTGAATTTCCTCAATTTGTACACAATCTGACTGTACAATGGTGGAGTCCAAATTCTCTAGAAATGGTTTTGTAACCTTTTCCAGCCTGATGGACATCAACAACTTTGAGGTCCTCAGAAATCTCCTTTGTTCTTGCCACAATACACTTTCACAAACGTGTTGTGAAGAGCAGACCAAGACAGATCCCAGTCCACTGAAACACCTGACTAATTTTCCTTGCAAATTAACTGCTACTGGAGTTTCACATACTACTGCTACTCAGTAATATCGGATCATTTCCCCTCAATACCTAAATGACCAAATTTAAGATTTTTGTCCCATTTATTTAATTAACAAAAACCAACATGAAATGTCTCTGGTTTATACTAATTTCACTGAAATAAAGTCAATGTACACACAGTTTTCTGTCTTGAATTTTTCTGATTTGGGATTGTATATTGCAGTGTACCAAGAAAGAATCAACTGAGAACGTGTGTGTTTGGAAGCAAGAGGCATTTTACCCTGTGGTGTTCCTCCGGATGCTTTCGATTTCATCAAGGTAGCTTTTTGCTTTTGTGATGGCACAGAAAGCCTCCAAGGGGTCTATTTGACTCCAGATTCTTGAGCCTAGGCAGTCGAGTATGATCATAAAACAATGCAAAGCTGGCCAAAATGAATCAGAGGTCATACCGTCACCTGGAGAAAAATAAATAAATAAGTTATAGACACATGCATACATAAGCTATACCATTAAAATCACTGACAGATTAAATGAACACTGACACTAATGTGCTTGGAAATATCCTGCTGGAAAACCTTGGGTCCTGATAATCAATTGATATACACCACTTCATGGCAACAGTATTCCCCAAGGCAACAATCTCCTTTAGCAGTAAATTGTGCATGTCATACTGCAAAAACTGCTCAGGAATGACTCAACTCAACCTCTCAACCTGATCACATATTCTACATCAAGTACCGAGGTACTGGGGGTGGATAACAGTGCACATCTCAGTCTTGGGCCACCTCAGTCCCTAAAGAGCAATTCAACTCATTGAAAGTGTTTATATTACCAGAAGCTTGTTGATTTTAATATCAGACTTTAAGAACGCACAAAGTAGTATCATTAACTTTTCATTTAATAGCCAGCATTACGTTAATGCTTAATAAAGTGCAAACCACACAGGAATTAGATGCTTCAAACTCATTTTTGTTGCTCCATTCTCTTTTCTGCACATTCTTTACACCAGAATACTACAGCCAATTTTGTTATTCATTTATAGAAGTAGTCACAAGTGACCATTGTTTTGAATATTTTTCTTCAGAAATGAAAAAAAATGTTTTCACCAAGTTATTCATACATACAACACATTTATATAGCGCCTTTCACAACACCCAAGGTCACGTCACTGATACAGACAACACAGAGGAAGTAGAAGACAAATGAAAGTGCTAGACTTTTGGTTAAATTCAAGAAAATCTGCATCTTTTTGCAGTTTACACTTCAGAAATAAATAAAGAAAAAAAATACAGCACAGTTGTGGTAACAACAACAAAATTCGATGTGTTTCACTATCTATTTACGCAGTAGGAATAAATTTACAAATGGCTACAGTGTTTTCATACATTATATAATCAGCATAATTTGGGTGCATATGACAGTCATACACTGCCCTCTACACCCCCACTCCCAAAGTCAACTGGCCTAAACCACTGAGCATTTATAGGGGCACTCTGAAGACATGCGTTAAGCAGCAGCACAAAATACTCTTTGGAATACTGTATTGTGAAATTATGCTGGGGTAACACATTTGTCGAGTCCTTGCTGAGTCCAGCCAAAGTGGAGTGCACACTATCTTACAGAAAAGAAGAACCTACCAAAATACAAAACATTAAACTTACGTTTTTGGGGTTCACCCCCCAACATTTCACACAACTTATGCTCATTTTATGATTTGGGAAAAAAATTATTAAATTAGAGATAAAAACAGAAACATCCCCCCCACCCAAACCATGTGCATATGTAATAACCAAAGTGTGTGTTGTACCTTCTTTACAGTCCTTCATGGCATTAATAATGCACTGGGGAATGCTGGCTTGTGGCCCCATAAAGAGTGTGTCCATGGCCTGTGAATCCAGCTGCATCAGTAACATGGAGACCCCTGGAAGATATCAGTTGTAATTAATTTCACTAAGAAAACACAAATTTCAAAGTCTTCCAGTAGTGTATGGCCCAAAAAATAACATTTTGAAATGCATTATTCATGAAATCATGCATGGTCCATAATATATCACAGTCATGACACTTAAGTAACATTGTGTAGCAATTACACTAAAGCTTAAAACACTAAACAAGTACAACAAATCTAACCTAGCCAATAATTCTTCTTGTTTTTTGCATCATAGAGATGTGAAGGGAGTCTCTTAAGCTCTCCAGACCAATAGTCCATGTTATATTCATCCTCAAATTCCAGAGAGATTCCCAGCTCAATTACATAGAACATGCAAGAGAAGACCTCTTGAAGGTCATAATAGCTGTCTCGGTCTACCCTGCCCAGTGACCTGGCTGAATCAATCGCCCAGCGACGCACCTGAGGGACGAAAATAACAAAATTAATTTTTATTTAAAACATTTTAACTGGTTTTCACAGAAACAACAAACACTATTCAAAAAAAGTCAAAGATCAGAAAATATATTATGTGAATAATAAATCTTGCTTGAATAAATATAAGAGCAAGCTAATTTTAGTCTATGGAAATCTGGACAAACTAACCATTAACTGATGTGCACACAGCTTATGGCAATCATTAAAAACGGTATACAGTGTTCCCTCGCTATTTCGCGGGCCGTTTATCACGGATTTTCAAAAAATATTAATGTAAAATATTTATCGTGGTATTTTTGCTGTTTCACAGGGTTTTGCGGTACTCCGTTTAAAGCATTTACATGCGTAGTACATAATATACAGTGTAAATAACCACCTAAAATGATTATTCATTTGAGTTAATTATCTAATTGATATTTAAGTAAAATCTATATTTATCTATATTAAATAGTGACGTAAATACTTTCTTATTGTGGCTAACTTCACTTACATGAGAGACTTCAAAATCAAAGACTCCACCTTTACCTAAATGTATAGACTTCACACCAGTCAATATACATTTAGGTAAAGGTGAAGTCTTTTATTTTGAAAGGGTCAGTCGGCAGTGGCCATCTTTGTTTGATTCCTATCATTCTAGCTATAGGATGTATATTCAATGGTAAGTACTCATATCAAATTTTTAAAAAGGTTAAAGAGTTTAGAACGTAGACGTTTTTAAAAGGTACATGTACAGTATGGGAAAAGGTTATGTATAAGAGTGTGGGAAGAGTTTATAAAGACTTAATAATGTACTTACTGTATAACTACTACAATAAGCATAGCGTTGCTACTTCCCGGAAATTCACTTATTGCGGGTGGGTCTGGAACAGATCCCACGTGATAAGTGAGGGAACACTAATGTTATTTCAGCCAAATATAAACCTGTCAAAAAACCTTACTCTTTGTTCATGACTGATTTGGAGTGGTGAAAGGAAAAATCCAGAAGAGCATTGTAGTCAGGGACTTGCTCAAAACTCTAACGCGTTTTATATGTGCTATATGGCCTTGAGAACAGACTGTAGCAGTGCAAAACAGGGTAATCAGTAGACCATGCATAGGGTCTGTGCAGACTATACAACAGTATGAGCAACAGTCCTAGCTTATTCCAAATAACAAAACACTGGTAAAGCAGGGTTTGGGTTACCAGCACCCTATAATCACAGCAAACTTGTATCACACATCAAAATTCAGATCAATTATTAGATGGCTCAGTAATCTAAACTGACTTGGTCGATAAATTAAGAGAGAAGTTAGTCCTTAATCCTCTTTTTTTGGGCTTTTTCTAATTAAGAGCCAAAATTAGACAGCTTGAGGAGTTGAATTTTACAGGGGTTTTTATGCATCTACTCCACCTTGTCCCAGAGATGCTCTACAACAAAGATCTCAGCTGCCATGAAGGGATAAACTTACTCGGTCACAATGCTTAGGTGAGCCCTACTGTCCAAACATCCACCCATAGGCACCTTGGTTACCAACATGGTTATTACATGTTCATAATATGCTACGTTGTGCAGTTTTAATTAAGGTAAAACTTAATTAAGGTAAGTCACAGAAGAGAACAGATTTCAAGGTTAATTCCAAGAAACAAATATGGGCATACCATTTCGTTTGGATGTACCATGAGGAGGTAGGTTCCCTGATATTTGTCATGCACTGTAAAAGGGTTGTTCATATCCTCCATTTTACATAACGCATTAACGACCATTTCACCTGAGAAAGCAAGCCAAAAAATTAGTTAGGCACAAAATTTCAAGCCCATAATTTGCCTCAGTTGATTTAATACCAATATAAAAATGCAAAGCTAACAACCTCTGATTCAACTTTGTTCCAATACCAAGGACTTAACAATACACTCTCAGTCACTTTATTAGGCACACCATAATACCAGTTTTTGGACTCAAAATGTCCTTAATTATTGATTACACAGACTCAACAAGAGGTTTTCCTGCATATTGTCAGGACAGTGTCATGGTTCCTGCCACTGAAGTCGATGTCATGCTTAAGAAACCAGTTAGAGCTGATTGGAGCTTTGTGGCATTGTAGGTTATCCTGCAGGAAACAGCCTTCAGAAATTAGTACCACATGGTCATGAAGGGATGGACATGTTCCATTGATGCTCAAACAATTCTGAGTTGCTATCAAAGGGCCCAAAGTGTGCCAAGAAAACATCCATAACATTAGACCACCACCAGCTAGTCCCAGTGATACAAGGCAAGACGAATTCTTGCCATCATGTTTACACCAAAGCTGCTGTTTCCCATTTGCTTCAAGGTTTGACACACTGTGTTGAGAGATCAATTGATTAATTGATAGAAAGATATGCACTTTGTCACTAGTCACAAGTACCAGCGAAATTAGCCATCAACCCACCCGTACACATATAATATGACAAGGGGGGAGACAGGACGGGAAGACAGGGATAAGGAATAGTCTACAATGCAGAATACATGGGGAGAGGG
>JAVSBU010348701.1:0-10184 GCA_033118015.1 Loricariichthys derbyi
CAATTAATGAAGATTGGCCACCAGGCTGGTCCAATTTAGCCATGAAACCTCCCACACTAAAATGACAGGTGTTTCAGCTTCATTGTCCAATGCCTGTATATCTTTGGTCAGTTTGTAAATGATGAGTAATAATCAATCAGTAATAATAGTTGACTATTAATCATTGTTGCCCTTGGCAGTGATGTAGGAAGGAGCAGCAGGGAGATAATTGCAGAACGTTTCAGAACTGTGTGCTTGTCATCCTGCATTTTCTCCTACATGAATTTTTTTTGCGGTTCGGCCGTCATGTACGAGCATAGGGGACTTTTGCTTTTATTTCATTTATTTCGGCTCATCCTCTTTGATCTCACCTCCTACTCTTATCTTCTCCCTCAGGATGAAGCATCAAAATCAGGGGGAAAGAGCAAAAAGCCCAGAAGCAAGAAGCTGAAGTGAAGTCGCCTGGGTGTGTGTCAGGGTTTGTAGAGTGTCTCGGGTGGGAAAAAGTCAACAATATTAGTGGATAAGTATTAAAAAGCTATACAAAGCAGAAGACTGACTCTCATTCATGTGGAGTGCAGTTACACGGACATTTTTATATTACTTCTAGACATCAAACAATCTGATGCTAATATTGAAGCGAGGCATGAACGAGTTCAACAATAAAATGGCTGAAGATCCTACTCGAGTTTATAATTTGGAATTTGCATGCAGATTTGCAAATCAAGGAGCAATTGTCTTTATTTGTTCCTTAAAGTCTTGATTTCCAGCAGTGTGTGTGTAGGGGAGGGTGTTACTGCTGGCAGTAAGGCAAGGGGTCAAATCTTTCATTCTCTGTAATCCTTTTTAAACAAATAGATAATCACAGTCATTAAAAGTCTTTCAGCGAGCTCTGATGAAACTGGTTTTTGCAAATCCTCTGTCACGGACGATGACGACTTTTTTACGACGACGATCTTCTTTGTTTAAGGCAAACTTTAAATATTGGTTCCCATCCTCCATCTGAGAAACCAACTATGGTCAGGCAGATAAAGATGATATATTACACGGCATGCTGATAGCAATGAGATATGAAAATGATTCATTATAATACAGCCACTTTTTAAATGTGCACATTCAAAACATGAAGGAACTGGTGTGAATATTCATAGGACCACGGATGACCTCTCACACATTTGGAGGGATTCTCTTGAGGAGTAAGCGAAGATGGAAGATGAGTTTTTGGACAAAAATATGTGGATACTAACTTCTATAGAATCTCTTTATATCATCCGCATAACCTCACAAAAGTTTACGGAGTCCTGAAATGTGTTTATTTTTTTAATAACCTGTCCTTGGTGCATCACTCACTACTGAGGAAGCCACAGTAAGAGCATTTAGCACACTTCCTTATCCACGGCAACTTCCAACTCATACAATCCAAGCAATTGTGGATTGAGGGCCTTGCTCATGGGTCCAATCCTGGCAGCTTGGCAGGGCCATGTTTTCAGTCATGTACCATGTCATGGATCAGTTTTCCACTGCAAAGCTGCAGAAGAAGCCTAAGATCACCTTTACAGTCTTGCGCATTCGCTGGAATGATGTAAAGCACACCACTATTGGACATTAGATTGCGAGCTGGCAGTCTGATTGACAAATTTTGGGTTTTTCAACAAGAAAACTGTTCCAGTAAAGGGCAGCAGTTTGATAAAGTTCTTATCCCTTTGTGCTTCCAACCTCCATGAAGAAATGGAAGAACTTTAATCACCTGCACAGATCACTGACCTCAAGACCATTCTAGACCTTTTGGACAAATCGAAATGCCCAGTGAAAGTCAGACCTTGTCAGCAAACTGGACTGTGGTGGCCTTCTTGATAAGAAGTCTGGGTTCAGGGGACTCAACCTGTCCTGCTGGAACGTTTTCAGCTGGCTACACAATGGACACGTAGGAGAGGTGGCGAGTTGTGTGCCTGGCGGCTCTTTCCATGGAGAACATTGAGGGTGTCTACCTATTCAGAACCATGATTACAGGTGTTTTGCTGATTGGATTGGGCATTGCCCTGGTGTATCGGGAAATTCAAGGAATGGGGCAGCGGTCCAAGGCCCCTTAAAGCTGCCCGACATGATTGACGCGATGGGCAGAGCTGTCAGCACTCAGACTGTGACTTTAAACTGCGATATGGGCAACATCTTGGAGAAGCTGGCTGTTATTTTGGAGACCAAATTGGACAGCATTCCTAGTCTGTGAATCCTGTTCATTGACAATGGCAATAAAACTGATTCTGATTCTAAGGTGCAATTCCTACCAAACTCGTACCACGGAGTCCTTGATCCAGACCTTTAACTCACAGTTGTTTGGATTGTAGGACTGTACCAGTTGTAAGTCATTCTGTGTAAGGGTGTCTGCTAAATGACTAATGACTTTTGGGACTTGGAATCCTTTTCACAGACGAATGAAGCAGCAAAGGTCAGCCAGCTCTCTATTATTTCCACAGTCCATGAGTTTAAAATGAGATCGTGACCAAGCTAAAATGATGTGATGTTTGGGTTCCTACGTCCTTTCTGCCATGTAGTGCATCAAAAAAGTAAAACCGTCCACAATACAAGATACATCATTGCAAGCTGTGACTCTTATATTACAGTCTTATTATTCCTTATTTCTAATGTTTACCTAACCAGCTTTATAACTCTGCTTTCTTTCTCTGTTATTTCTTTCAAATTTTCCACCTCTCATTTTCTGTTTCTTTGGACTATGAATATTAATGCACCTTTTGACTGTCGTCGTGACTCTTTCTTTTTCGGTCCTCATGCTCATCCACTCATTTGGGTGCTGCTAAATATTTTTGTAGACCTTTGTACCATTTTCTCCCCATGTGAAAACCCAATCATGATCTGCACACGAACACATTAAATTACTCTTTCAAAAACAATGTGTGCAAATAATTGACTCTGAGGCGACCTGGTGCTTTTCAGAATGAGACCATGTTCTGATGCCTTTCTTTATTCCCTTTTGCTGTTTCCTTGTGGTCCAAAAACCTCTCAGAAGTCCATTTATATCTCGTGTGGTTATGCTTTGAGGTTTTTCTTACAGAGACTTTACAAGTGAGTAAAGCTTAATTAGGAGATTTATTATAAATATATACTGTGCGAAAGTTTTAGGCCACCATTGGATTTGTTGCTTTCACAAGGGTGTAATGATCATATATAACATATGTCTGTGATTGGACCCAAAAACGCAGTACCCACAACGGATCACACTGAACAGCTCAGTGACTTCAAAAGGCATTTTCGTCAAAGCATCAAATTTCCTCCCTGTCAGAGTCAACCCTAAGTGATGTTATTATAAAATGGAAATTGTATGAGAACAGTGTGAAGCAGAAGGTCATACAAACTCAAAGAATGTGACCGCAGAGCGCTGAGGCACGTAGCGTTTATAAATCTTCAGCACTGCTTCAGGAAGCAACATTGGAATCTAAAATGTTGGCAAGTGTGTTATACACTCACCGTACAGGGTCGGACCGGGTTGGACCCCCTTTTGGCTTCACAATTGCATAAATTTCTTTGTAGCATAAATCCAACAAGGTGCTGAAAACATCTCTTAGAGCTTTTGCTCCATATTGGCATGGCAGCATCACGGAGTTGCTGCAGATTTGTCGGCTGCACATTCATGATGAGAATCTCCCGTTCCAGCACATCCTAAAGCGGCCCTATTGATTGAGGTCTGGTGAATGTGGAGGCTGTTTGAGTTACAGTGACCTCATTGTCAAGTTCCAACAGTTTGAGATGATTTGAGGTTTGGGGCATGGTACCACCAAAGTAGTAAGCAAAAAAAACATCACTTTTCCCCCTCTGGTGAGAAAAGTTCATTGTGTTTTATTTTCTGTTCACACCATCTGGTAAGTAATGCTGATTTTTGCCAACAGTTAATAATTTAGATGATAATGTTTTATTTATTTTGTGAAAGCAACCATGTGGTGATCCATACTAATATACAGTTCATTTATTTGACAATTGAGCTGTGTGTTAATCTCCACTAATCTGTATACAGTAATTCACATAGATGAAATCACAGAATGGGAAGCACTGCTCAATGCATGGCCATTAATTAGTTGTTTAACAGTTAATTCAATATTTTCATATCTGTTCTTTCAGCACTGGATGATATCTTGCCATATTGTAGAACCACTAAGCGTGTAATTACTATAAAACTGTTGCAGGCTGTATTGCAAAGGATTGCTACGTGCCATGAACTTTGTAGTCTGGTATACAGTACTGTGCAAAAGTCTTAAGCCACCATTATACTATAGCAATGGTATAATTAATTCATTCATTGTCTTATCTGCTTATCTTACTCAGGGTCAGGCGAATGCCAGTGTCTAGCCGGTGGTACAGGGTGCAAGGCAAGAACAATCCTAGACAGGGTGTCAATCCATTATAGGGCACACACACTCATACATACACTAGGGACACTTTGGAAACACCAGTTAACCTACCATGCATGTCTTTGGAATGTGGGAGGAAACAGTAGTGTCCAGATAAAACAGACACAGACATGGGGAGAACATGCAAACTACACACAGATGGAGGCCAGGGCCAGATTGAACTGGGGATCTCAGAGCTGTGAGGTGACTGTGCTAACCACTGCACCACCTGCAATCTTATGAGCATATATAATGATTTCTCTGTTTATTTATTAGAATACTGTCACAAGGTCAGCTGCTGCAGCTCAGCCACTAGAGGGCCGAGTCGGCATTTGTCGTGCTCACCGGTTAGATCTACAACAACCATGCAACCAATTAGAGGCCAATGTGGTACACCTGGTTCTGGCGTTATTTAAGCCAGTTCCTCACGCTGCTTCGAGTGGTGCCCTTAATCTATTCAACGTGTGTTTTGCTGCCAACTTCCGCATTTAAACACTGCTTCTTTTTGAGCCTAAAATCAGTCTTCACATTTCTCTGCCATTAAGGCTTAAGCGTTAGCGTCATACGCTACCCCCAATGCGCTCCTTGCATTCTTTAGTCATTAAGGTGTTGCTGTTAGCATCCTACGCTACACGCTTCTCGCATCCCCTGCCATTAAGGCTTCACCGCTAGTGCCCAAAGCTACTAGCACCACTCACCCCACAGCTGTTGGTAAGTCCATCCCGGTGGTAACTCTTCAGCAGAACCATCCGGTACCACCCCTCCTGCAAAGAGGGCAAGGCGGTGTAGGACTAGGAGGTCCGAGGTAATGACAGGGCCCGTATATAGAGTAGGGTCAGTGCTTCCCCATGGGTGCTCCCGCCAGTATCCACCAGGCTGCAGAATTCTCCCATGCACAGGCACGTTGCCTCGCCACCAGCACTTAGGTCCTAATTCCCTTGATGCCAGCATCATGTCAAACACAACCAGAAAATGTATATGAAAATTACAGGAAATTTATATGCAGTGTTTAAAAAAATCAGAAAAATGGCTTCCATAGGCTACAGTGATTGATATTTAGTGTGACCTCCTCTTATTCGGCCAATAGCAGCATCTAGCATCAGGATTAGGATGCCAAGTTGCCCCTTCTACTGTCTGTAGAAGCTTGATCAGAATGGGTCTTTTTGGAAGGGTGGCAACCAAGAAACCACTTTCTTTTTGGAAAGGGAAGAGGGTGAAAAATATATATGGTTATAAATGGTCCATTGCTAATATAACAAATCTAATTGTGACTCGAAGACTTTTACACAGTACTGTATGTAGTTGTCTGTATGTAGTTTTCAATCTGTGGTAGGTTGGTAAGATTTTAAGCTTGCAGTTCTGAGCAGCACTGTAATGCACTGAAAACCTTTATGCTGAGCTTGTGCCAAAACATGGCTTTCAAATCTCCAACAATGCTATTTGCTACAAAAATCTAAATCTTTCTTCTATGGTCATTCAGAGTCTGTTGCAGCCCTAGGTAATGAAAGAGCAAAATATTCTTTCCTGCCAAACAGGGTTAGCCCTGATCGAATTCAGCCATGCATAGTCAACGACAAACAGACATTAGCGTTGCATGAAGGCTATTCATTAGCATCCCATGTATGAAACCCACTTGTATAGCCTGCTGTTTGACAATGTTATTAAGTGAATTAAATTAATTGGAGAAATCAAATCAGCTATTTAAATGTGGCCCGATGGGGCCTTAGGGCAAAAGGGAAACAGGGAGCAATGGTAATGCATGCTGGGTCTTTATATCTGAAGAGGGTCTCTTAGAAGGCCAGTGTTGTTTACTCAAAACAAGGGTTCAGATCATTCATCTCAAGAGATCAAACATCACCTGGCCCATGTGCATGGAAAACAACTGTCACGTATTCTCTTTTAAGGAGGTAGACTGTACCGGGGACAAAAAGTCAGCCTGTCACACTGCTCTATTTCTTATTTAACCCCAGATGCTGCAGATATAAAAGGTAAGATGCTTTCAGTGTCTGTTTTGTAGGCTCTCAGGTTTTTGATTGCTGTTTTGGTCTTTCATAGTGTGGCAGTGTCAGTTTGCCAGCCCACCTGTTCCAATGTGTGTTCGGCTCGTTGGAGTTACAATGGGACTCGAAATTCAAACGTGATTGGCTCTCAAAGGCTGTTCGAATTAGGATTTGTCCAAAGTCTGAACCCTATTCATTTCAGGCACACCCTAATGCTGGGTCACACACGTAGAGGATTGTTTGTTATTCAGTGTTATGGGGAAAAAAAATTTCAGACAGAACATTCGATGTCCAAATTGGTTATATAACAAGGGTTTGAATTCTGAGGTTCCCCTGAATTGTGCTTTTGTCTGTTTCGGTGTGTGGGAACAGCAGAGTGAGTCTGAATGTCCCGGACGTCACTTCTTTACCTTCTGCGTTTTGAAGTCTACACATGGAAGCATTAAATAGTTCTGTGCTACCATTGCTTCACACTAGGTATGTCCCAGGCTGGTGGGTTACATCCACTTTTGCTGCACCAAATGTGGAAGGCACAGCAGGATGGATGCATCAGTCCCACTTGCTGGTACCCGAGGGAGTTAAAGACGAAGGTTCCACCCTTCCTTTGAAGAGGGAGGGCGGTGTAAAGCTAGGAGGCTTGCGGTGTGGTAGGACTTAGTGTGATAGGGTAGGGACAGTGTGCATTCCCTTGGTGTCGTCCGGGGCTTCCCCTCCAGCCCGTCCTGGAAGTGAGGAATCAGCCTTCGCACCCTCACCGCCACCTGCCAAGTCTCACCCTTGCCCCCATGTGGTCGGCCGGCTCATTACACCGGCCGTAAAAGGGACACTTAACTCCGGACGTGTCCTAGTCATCTCTGCGCTCCCTGGCTCCATCGGCCCCTGGGGAGCAGCCGGTAAGTTTTTGTGTTTTCTTAAGTTGTGTTTTGAGCTCCTTTGTGTGGCTTGTGTTAATAAAATCTACCATTATCCATGAAGCTGTGTGCACTTGGGTCCTCTTTTACATCTCGCCCCCATACTGGGATAATTCTTCAGGGTTGTGTGTGGTGAAGGGCATTGTTGACTGTTTTCTCCCTTTCCCTTCACCTTTTCCCTACTCTGACATCCCAACCCAAGACCCCCAACACTAATGATAGTAATAAACAATTTACTAATTAAACTGAGAAAGATGACTGGAGTCATATTTCTGTTGTCTGCTAGTCAGTAGCAGTGCTCTTAACCTTTTTGCACCCATGTGGACTTTGGACTTGAAGTGGAAGACTGGAGTGTGCTTCCCAATTATCTGTAAATGAGATTCTGAAAATGGTGGCATTTGTGTGAATAACAGCTGGGACCGGCGAACAAATCCTGAATGTGTAAAGAAATGAATGAGTAGATTTTCCCAGGGATTCCTCAGATAGACCATTTCATTCTGGTGTTACAAGGTTGTTTCCGATCAATTTATTTACATTTATAATTGCTAATTCTTAAGCTGTGTGCAATTCTGACAAATTGTTTTTTGAATTAGTGAAGAAAGGAGCCTCAACCTCTGACAGGGCATAATTACACAAGTTCATCCTCATCAAGAAAGAGAGCGAGTGCGTGAGTGGTTGGGGGCACGGGGCATATCTGAAATTTACATGGGAATTGAAATAATTGGAGTGAAACATATTTTGTCATCACCCAAAGCAAAAATCTGACGGCTGCTCCTAGATGGTGCAAAAATACATTCAGTAACACCAGTAGCTGCTTCAGCATTAATCATTTGAACATACAGCTACATCAGAAGAACTACGCCAAAGAAACGAAGCGATGCCAAGGCAAACAAAAAAATTATCACACATTGTGTGGCATTCTCCATTTCAGTGCTACATTGAGATGTTCCTTTGCCTTGGCTCCATCCAAGCTGTTCCTATGAGGACAAAAACTCTCTCCCACCTTAAATTGATTGATAATGTTATGCCACCAAGACTCCACAAGGACACAAGATCCAAAAGGGCCTTTGTGTACCAGACTACAGGGTGAGTCAAAAGTCGCAGGACGCCCATTTAATTCAGAAACAAACGGGAAAATTACATATCTGAATACCCCACCAAGTAAAAGGTGAGGGGCTAATCTTTTAGGCTATGCCTGGAACTGGCTGCCATCTTGAAAGCTGCCATATTGGATCAAGGGCAAATATTTCCAGTGGGAAAGGAGTCGTGCATCATATCAGAGAAGACCAGAATTGTCTCAGAAATCGATTGACACAATCAGATTTGCAATATCTTTTGTGGTACAATAGTTATCAACACAGAAATTTGCAACAACAACAAAAAACGTTCCCTGAGATGCACAGCTATCTGATGTGTTTAATGTCTTGTCCCTGGTGCTGAACACAGAGCTAAAGATGCTGGATCCAATCATTATGAATCCGCATGAGAATCTCTGGAAAAATGTTGTTGCATGCCTCCACAATTGTAATAACATTGTAACAGCACTTCTCTACAGATTCTCAAGCTCGTTCATAATGATTGGCCTTCAGCACTGAAAATGAATGAATGAATTAATTAATTAATTAATTAATGGTTTCAGAGTGGGGCAGCACAGTGTTGCAGAGGTTAGCGTGGTTGCTTTATAGCACCAGTGTTCCCACTCCCTTTCTCTCGGTACTTCACTTTCCCACCTTCCAAAGATGTGTGCTGGGTTCATTTGTTTCTATAGTTGGTCCTGTCTTATGCCCTGTGCTACCGGCTGGGCACCATTTTCCAGTGATACTGATCAGGATTAAGCAGATAAGAAAAAGAATGACTGAATGAATGGTGTCACACCAAGAGAGCCTGGCTTCTGTCACAATAGCACCTGAAAAGACCCTGTTTGTTATGAATCTGTTTAATCCTGCAGATGGATATATTTTGGTGACTTCATAGTATCAGTACACAAAAACACATTTGCTTTGGCTGGACCTCAGCCTACAGCAAAAATCACATTTTGGACCTTTTGCTGTAGTGTACACACTGATTTTTTTCTACCCATTACCCAATTCCCAAAAGAGTAAATAACAAACTCAGGCTTTGTTTGGAGTCAGCAACCTTTCCTGTGTCTGAAGTAGTTACAGGGGATGGAAACCCATTATGACATATTATTATCAGGGAGGTCATAAGGATTCAGGCCACATATTAGCTACAGAGTTGTCTGTGATTGGATATTGCACCATTGTTCAACAAGAATAACTTTCAGCTTTTTAAAGGAGGTGTTTTCAACTGTAATGATTTAATACAAGAAAAGAGTTGATCAGAAATTCAGGATCACTCTGTTACTTTCCTCATGTAAAACATTTATGGGAAGTGAAACCTGTAACAGTATATTAATATAGTCTCCTGAACAGCTTTAATCAATATTCTGCCTTGAAGGTGGAGAAAGATCATGCAATGAAGTCTAATGATGCAAGAAGCATTCTGCTGTCCAAGGTGCTGAACTGGTGTAGCATTGTTAAGGCCTTGATGTGGTACAGAACAGATTAGGCTGACAGTGCTATGTACCACTGTATATTTTGTGTGATTCTCTAATGTGTTTTGAATAATCCCATGCTCACAGATCCATTTCTTGCTGTTGGTAAGATGGACAGTAAACCCATAATCCAAAAATAGACAAGATCAAAATCCTACATTTTCTAGACTATAGGTAAGAGACTGTTCTCTCAGTGGTGGGTTTGCAGAGCCATGTTATCTTGCAATGAAAAAACTGCAATATTGAAAAATTAGGTAATGAACTGCATTAAAAGTGAGGACAGGCTAAATCCACAGACATTCATTTAATCATTTAATGTTTACTTGTCCTTTACAATGTT
>JAVSBU010348710.1:0-10184 GCA_033118015.1 Loricariichthys derbyi
GAACCACTTGTGTGCTTTGGGTCGTTATCTTGCTGCATGATCCACCTTCTCTTGAGATTCAGTTCATGGACAGATGTACTGTTATTTTCCTTTAGATTTATTTGATATAATTCAGGATTCATTGTTCCATCAATGATGACAAGCCGTCCTGGCCCAGATGCAGCAAAACGGGCCCAAACCATGATACTACCACCACCACGTTTCACAGATGGGTTGAGGTACTTATGCTGGAATGCAGTGTTTTCCTTTCTCCAAACATAACACATTTCTTTTGAACCAAAAAGTTCTATTTTAGTCTCATCCATCCACAAAACATTCTTCCAATAACCTTCTGGCTTGGTCACGTGATTTTGAACAAACTGCAGATGAGCAGCAATGTTCTTTTTGGAGAGCAGGGGCTTTCTCCTTATAACTCTGCCATGCACACCATTGTTGTTCAGTGTTCTTCTAATGGTGGACTCATGAACATTAACATGAGCCAACGTGAGAGAGGTCTTCAGTTGCTTAGAAGTTACTCCGGGGTCCTTTGTGACCTCTCCAATTATTACAGGCTTTTTACTTATTACATTCTTTAAATTAAACTTGGAGCGCCGTCACACCTGATTATCATCTCATCAATTAAAACAGCTGACTCTAAAACACTAACATTGGATCATTTTCCTCAATACATAAATGACCAAGTATAATATTTTTGTCTCATTTGTTTAACTAGGTTCTCTTTCAAACCCACCCTTGGACTTCACTTGTGTGGAGTTGGCATGTTCTCTCCAAGTCCCACATCCCAAACGCAAGCACTAGGTTAATTGGTAGCTCTAAAATTGGCCCAGAAATGGTTCCATAAAGTCACTATGAGGTTCTCATTGTCATTATCCAGCCTTTACCCAAAACTTTTCTTTAACATCTACATTTTTATAGTCAATGTGCTGCTTGTTGTATAAGTTCTTGTGCTCTGATAGTAGCAGGATGAGCTAATCTGCCTGACAACGGAGCCCTGATTGGTCAGACTGATTTAAAAGCCTCCGATTTAAAAGTTTCAGATGGCATTAATATACTTGCATTCTTTTTCAAAACTTGACATGCATTTTTTGCCCATAAATGTTTGGATGTAAGGCGTATATTATCCTTCTTATTAGACCCTCAGATAGCTTTGATTTTTGGACGATCCGCTTTCTTTAATGTGTTCTGTATCTCGTGTAGATTGTCAACTGCCCTGTTCCTTTCATAACTGTAAGCGGACCTACTCTAACGCAGAGGCTCTGAACAACCACCTGCAGGACCATCAGAAGAACCCAGCACATACTCTGCCTGGTGTGTTTTATTCCTCACCTGCAGATGAATAATCCATTTCAGACTGAACAGGAATTTGATATTAAGTTAAAAGTTCGTGA
Source organism: Loricariichthys derbyi (assembly GCA_033118015.1). Taxonomy (NCBI): domain Eukaryota; kingdom Metazoa; phylum Chordata; class Actinopteri; order Siluriformes; family Loricariidae; genus Loricariichthys; species Loricariichthys derbyi. Next base: position 1,389 of record JAVSBU010348710.1, read on the forward strand.
AGCATAAAGGGCTCACAGTAATTCTTATCTCCAGGTAAATCGTTCCTGTGCTCCACTATAGGATGCGACGGCTCGTTTTCCAACATGCAGCAGCTGATGGATCACATGAGGCATCACCATAAGCCCAATTATTTTTTCCTGTAGGTATATGAGCTAAACAGACCCACACTATAACCTTCCTATTTTTAATTAATAACTGATTGTAATTCTGTATTGCGATTATTTGTTTAATGCATGGTCTGATAAATATATTTTAATAGTTGTGGTCATCATTATTGGCACCCTTGAATGTTTAGTATAGAACTAGTCAAGATCTTTAGAAATAAGCGGATATGTGCACACTTTGTGTCTTTTAGATTGGTTTAGGTTCAGCAATTTTGTCTCATTTATTCTTTAACTTTACTTTTAATGGGAACTGCTAAAGGAAAAATAGCAAGTGCTGCTGGCTTTTGCCTGGTTAGGCACTATCAAAGATCCCTACTCACTCATTAGTATCCCTACTAAGTCATTGGTACTGCACTATTTAGGGAGATTATTTGGTTGAATAAGTAGCACTGAAAACACAACGGAAATCTAAAACAAACCTTTGAGTTGCTGAGCTGTGTTTAGTGCCCTGTACACAGACACTGAATTTTGAATTAGTGAAAGTTAAATGTGACTGACTCCGAATCAGACTAGTTCAGTTGGTCGATCGTTACATCCTTTTTAAAAGATTTTACCTGACTGTTGTAAGGTAAAAACTTTAATAGGATGTGTCTGTACTGGTTAATGGACCATCGACTACAGTTTGCTAGCCCATTGCTGCAGGGACCCCAATTCGATCCCGGGTTTAGGGTTCCACTGGTGCGATTGCCTATGCCTGTGGGGGACAAGGTCTGAGTGAGATGGGAACACCCCTGGCACTGTGGCCCCTTGTATGACCTGCAATGGGGTAGCTGCAAAACAAGGCTGTACTTCTGGCTCCGGGACCTCCTCCATTTAGATACAGCCATATCACTGGTTCTCTTTAAACGTGCTATAAAACTCTTCCTGTGTTCGTGAACCGACAGGTGCGAGAGCTGCAGGGCTAAGCTCCGCTCGTACCGCACGCTCCTCAAACACCTCCAGACCTGCGCCAAGGTCGCCAAGAGCAAGGCAGTAAAAGTGGAGGGCGGCTCCTCGCTAGACAGCAGTTCCACCGGTGCCGAAATGGACACCCCAGTGTCCTTCAAATCAGGAGACCTTCATCAGCCTGTGGAACCGGATCCATCGCCGCCCTTCGCTTTGACCTCAGAACCCACTCAGACCGGTCCTGCAGAATCCGCCCCTGCTTTAGAGGCTGGGAAGCCCCACTATCAACACGATGCCCCCTACAGCCCGATCCCTCCCAGCCTGTCACCTGCACCTGAGCCAGAGCCGCAGCGCTCTCCTCGAACCGGGCCACCCGGCCTGGCGTCTTCCCCGTCCCATACGCCGCCTGGATCGAACGCAGTCTGGAGGAAGAACCAAGGTAATCTGAGCTGAGCCGTGTGCTAGGGAGTCACAGCCACTGGATTATCTCAAAGGTGCTTACAGCTGATTAAATCGGCTCTCTGGTGTGTGGAAGATGCACTTAATGGGAATAAATAACACTGATACGTTAACAGCATTAAGTAGTCACCCTTATACTAGTGTTGTAATACTTGAGTCTGGTCTCAAGACCATAATCAAGCAGTCTCTGGCTATAGTGGGCTCAGAAATTGTTTTCGTAACCAGCCTAATTCAGAACGTCTGTCTTGTGATGCTTCTTGACCTGAATTTTGGTTACCTCTCTCAATTTGAGTTCCTTCAAACCAGGTTAGACATCACATAAGCACAACTTTGTGACTGAGGTAGAGGAGGCTGCAGGGCTTTCAAGTTGTAGTAGAGTTGCAGGGGGGCATGCCAAAGTTGCAGGAACCTTATGACTGACACCTAGCGGGAAATATATGAATTACACTACTTCAACGGAGAATAAGTTAAAAAGTAGACGGCGCAGAGTGGTGGAATAGGTGGAAAATATGCCTGGCATCGGCATAATTTGAAAGCCCTGGGCTGGACAGGGTGATTATCTCACAACATTGCAGTAGTGACACCTCCATGCAGCTTGGGAATTCTGGGAGAGGCGCTGGACTACATGTAAGGATAACTGAGAATACGAAAGCTTGATTGATCAACTGTATTTGTATCTGTAACTGTATTTCATTATAAAGAGTACAATTGTTCTTTAATTGGGTGATGTGAAGCACATTTTGGATAAAAGTAACTTTCATAAATATAATATTTGAATAGATTTTGATAATCTGTCGCTACTGATGCATTTTGTCTGTTGTCCCATGTATCGTGATAAATATCGTGTATCGTGAAAATGTCTTTAAATATTGTGATATAATATTTGTAGCATATCGCCCACCCCTAATTGAATCTTTAACCTCTTGGTCAATAATCCAGTAGTTCTTTAACAGTCTCAGTATGGACCCTCTTTCATGGTTATAGGGCAGGATCCAGTTACGGTAAATAAATATTTTAGTATCGTGTTCCTCTAAGTGTACTGGTACACGCATGTAGTTTTGGAGCCCTTTGGGTCCAGTCCAGTTGTTTTGACTCACTGCTGTGTATTTAATCGTCACCTCAAAGGTTGCATTAACCTTTGTATTGGTGTTCGACTGTGCCTTTTTATGTTAAGTCAACTGTGTATTTCATGTCAGACTGTCCTCTACCAGACCCGCCAGCGCCCATTTTGCACAGATGGAACTCCCCGCAGGCTTTAAGTAGAGAGGACGTGCAGGTGAGGAACGGAGAAGTCCACGCTCTCATTGCTAACGGGGAACGATGAATCCAAAGTTCCCTCCGATATGCTTCTGCCGCCGCCTCTTCCCTGTGCTCTTGGCGTGCTTTAACCACGTGCCTGTGCAGCTAAATCCGATCTCATTTAATCAGCTCCATCCGATCTAATTTAGCAGCGCAGGCTGGTGAGGAGGCGACGGCGACTTCGGCTTTAACTCGGGAGCTTTGTGTGCTAGACTGGGTGGAGGCGTGCTGACCTGCTAACTGTGCTAGCTTCTTCCTGCACCTGTCCTCTCATTTCACCGTCTTAAAGCCACAAGAATAGAACGTGCACAGCGTTAGGCCTTAAGGTCACGATCAGTCGTGACCGAGTTCAGTCCTGGAGCTACGAGGCTAAGAAATAAGAGCAGTAATGTGTCATTATAATTATAAACTTTGGGAACGTGAATAAAGAAATGTAAGAAAAGGATATAAATGTTAAAAGCCAGGTCTGTACAGTGTGTGTATTAGTGCTGTTTTAATAGAGAGAGCGCCCTCTATCTTAACTGCTTGCATTGCAGGGACCTGGGATGATTATAGTTCTAGGAACTCTGCGTATAGGGACTTTCCTCAGCGCATACAGACACTGAGTGGCATAAACATGCAACGTAAGACATGCAGCACTGTGCAAAAGTCTTAGACCACCATTAAATTACTGTAACTTACATTTACGAGTACATTGAGCCAGGTAACTTAAGTTCTTGTGGTATGTTCCCAGGGAGGGACAACCAGCATCAGTCAAGGTCTATTGATGTGAGGGGGTAAGAAAATCTCAAATCAACAGAAATGAAATGGTGGTTCGGCTCACAGAAGTTCTGGTTAAGTTGAGGAATCTGCAGACCCTGAGCTTTAAACATTTAGATACCAGATACCCAAACGTTTTATTCACTCTGCTTTAGCCTCATAGCTCCAGTACAACATCGGACGTCATATGCAACACTGTGTACGTTTTATTTTTGGCTGAGCTGCTTCACCTGGTTTAATTTTGGTGTTTGTTCTGCTCTCGATTGTACTGTAAGAAGGCAGACACAGATTAAGCCTAGTTTTAAAATTAAAAGTCAGAAATGCACAGTGTTGTTTCTGTAGATGATTTATTAATATAAGACTCATTTAACAGCATTGGATGGGGACAGGGACCGTACACCTAAAAGTTGCACCTATATGGTAAGTGTAGATGATATATCTTTAATTAGTGGAAGTAAAAAGTTAATCTAACTCATAAAAATGAGATTATAACAGGGTAGTGGGATTTAGTTTGAGATTAGGCTTAATCTGTGTCACATTGGAGGATAACTGCAGTCAGGTCCAAAAGGTCACTTCTAACACATCATAAAGTTTATACCAGTCATTCTCAGACTACTGCAGTGCCTTGCAATAGCTCCACACCACCGCTAGGGGAACCATTGAGATCCTTATACTAACTATGTACTATTAGGTACAAAACAATCTAGGCTGCTGTTTTAATTAAGTTTAAGCTATGCAGATGCTGAGCAGAAATGACTGTTCAGTGAGCAGCTTCCACAAGATCAAACTCTTCTCCCTAAACCTTTAGCTCTGCCATGTATAAGCTGCTTTGAAACTGACTGGGTGCAAAAAGACTTGTGTAGATCATTCTGTAAAGAATCTCCACTACATGTGATTGAACGTGACAACACCTGACCATTAGTGTTATTTTATTTAATATAATAACTAAAATATTATTGTGGGGAAAAAATTAGGGAATACTGACGAGGCATTTCATATAAGTCTAAGGTTGACCTTAAAACCTTAAAGTTTGGGTATGTATATAGAGCCCAGCAGATTAGCAGTCTGTTTTAAGATAAGATTCCTTTATTGTTACTGGACAGAGTACAATGAAATTGTGCAGCAATCCTTACAGTGCAATTAACAGAACATTAAAATGACTTTATGAATAAAATAAGATTTAGAAGTTAACATGAGGTGCAAGATAAAGTTGAATAATTATAAATCTTATAATTAAGAGAATTGTAATGATGGAATAAAACCAGTCCACTCAGACTTTTGGACCTGACTGTAAGTGGAGTTTGTGTGAAACTGATCAGTTGCTCATGTCGTTAACGTCTCCATGGTAACGGTGTCTCTTAGGCCAGTCCTTTAATAACCGGATCCTATGGGAGCACACTAGGGGACGCTACAGCTGCCTTCAGTGTGGCTACTCTACCCCCGAGCGCAAAGAGATGACTGTACATATTGAGGGCCAGCACAGAAGCCCCGGGGCCAAAGCAACCAATGACACAGGTAACACTAACTTTGATTAAGAACTACTTATAAAAACTGCTGATCTTCATAAACATATAAACTAGTTCATAATCGTTATACGGTGGGGCTTGAAAGTTTGTGAGTCCTTTAGAATTTTCCTTATTTCTATATAAATATGATCTAAAACATCAGATTTTCACACAAGTCCTAAAAATAAATAAAGAGAACATAGTTAAACAAATGAGATAAAATATTATACTTGGTCATTTATTTATTGAGGAAAATGATTTAATATTACATATTAGTGAGAGGCTAACTTGGCTAGTAGTTAATTTATTGTTATAATATTTATTTTATTGAGGATAAAGGCTTTCTTTTTATTTTAGGATGTTTGAATATATTTGTAATCATTTTATTTGTAATTAGATGATATGTTTGATTCTGTATTTGAATATTGTAATATTAGTTTTTCTGCATTTTTTAAATTATATTTTAAATGTTAATTTATTTTTTATATTTTAAAATATTTGTTTATACAGTAGATAATTCTTTTTTTTACATAAATTAATATTAATATTTTTTATACTTTTAAAAATTAGTTTTGATAATGATCACAATATTATTGCTTAAAATATTAATACACTGCCCATCAAAAAAAAGGTCTCACACACTAATATTTGGTTGTTCCCCCTTTAGCTTTGATTACAGCATTGTTTCCACAAACTTCTGCAATGTCACGACATTTATTTCTATCCAGAGTTGCGTTAATTTCACCCCAAGATCTTGTATTGATGATGGAGATTTGGACCCACTGCCTTATCCGGCACATCCCACTTCTCCAGCATATCAGGTCTGGACTCTGTGGTGGCCAATCCATGTGTGAAAATGATGTCTCATGCTCCCTGAACCACTCTCTCACAATTTGGGCCTGATGAATCTTGGAATTTGATCATCAGGGAAGAAAAAAATCCATTGATGGAATAACCTAGTGATTCAGTATATTCAGGTATCAGCTGATCTCATTCTTTGGGCTCATAACGTTACTGAACCAAAACCTGACCTAGAACTGCAACAGAACCCCCGGTCATAGCTCTGCCCACACAGGTGTGACCTTTTTCTTTTTGCCAGGCAGTGTGTTTGTAGTATTTAACAAAAATAATCCAATAAATACTGTAATAATTACCTTTAAAATCTATACGTTGAAGTTGAATTATTTAATATTTAAACAGTTAAACAGTCAGTTTAGTAATTTTTAAGTAGTTTCTTAATATTAAAATGCTGGCTGCTTACTTTAATATTTTAGTTTAAAATTAAGTTTTATAAATAATTTTACAAAAATATTTCTTTGTCATCATTTTAAAATTCTACTCAGTTAAAATTTTAGAAAATATTAAAATTTTAATGATAAACATTTTTAATATTTAAATATTTATTTATCATTTTTAATAATTGTGTAAAGAACTGTTTTTAAGTTTAATAATTGCATATCTAAATATATATTATGAGTATTAAATTACTTGTTCATATTTAAAATGCTTTTTTAAAATATATTTACAGTTTTAATAAGTAATGCGTATTAATATATTATTATATATTAATTATATTGTTAGTATTTTTATTTTGAACATTTAATAATTAAAATAAATAATTAAAATAAATAATGTATTTTTATTTTAAAATTTTAAAAAATTAAAAAAAAAATTATAATTAAAATAAATATTACTTATAATTCTATTTATTTCACTAATTTCTTGTTTAAAACATGTTTTTTAATTTTACAATTGAAGTACTGGTTTTGTATTTTAAATACTGCTGTTTTTATTTTATTGATTGTTTTACATTAATTAGAATTAATCTTTAGTTAATTAATGAACTTTTATTTTACAGATGTTTCTGTTATAATGACATATTCTCGTCTGACCTTGTTGGCGTGCTGTAAACATGTTTTGTTTATTGTTGCTTTAATGATCTGCTCCAGAAGCTTTGGGCCCCATTTGTATTGTTTAAATGTTAGCAATATATAAAAGACGTCTAAGGTTTAAGTGTGAGCAGGTGTCATATTTGTGACAGTTAATTATCTCCATATTTCCTTATTAAAGCTAGGTGTTGTGTTTTTCTGCAGATGCTGTGGTCAGCTCACCTTCATCTAAAACCTTGGGAGATTCAGGGAACCCAGTTTAGGTTTGCATTAGATCAGGGACTCCAGGACTGGACTGTGTCTCAGTGGACTGGAGAGGGAGATGAAGGATAAATAAACATGATGTTTGTGTATTTAGAGAAGTAGAAAGTCTTTTTAATTTAGCAGCAATAATTCTACATCACGTCCAGTTTAGTAACTAAATCAAACATATAATTAAAGATAAAATCAGACTCTGTACAATAATAAAGTTAATGTCAGCTGCCTCTCTGCTTCCGTTTTTCATTCACAACTTTTATCAGACGCCCTCATCCACAGTGAACTGATACAATTTCGGGTTTATCTCTAAGCTCATGGGTCCAACAGCAACAGTAGATATCCTGGTACTCCCCTCAGTGCAGGCAGAAATACACACTATATGGGGCTGGTGACACACAGGTGAGGTCCATGGCATCACTGGAGGCCACAGCACTAAGCACTGCACCACCCAGCCACCCCATGGTCTCATTCATTCATTCATTTATTCATTCATTCCTCTTATCACAGGGCGCAAGGCAGGAAAAACCCTAGAGAGGGTCCATTATAAGCACACTAAACCAATTAACACTAATTAAGCTAACAGGCATGTATTTGGAATGTGGGAGGAAATGGATTAATTCAATTTAAATGATTCCTAATAAGGAAATTATCTTGGTATTCATCATTTTCAGCACCCGATGTGATTTATGAAATAATGAGTACAGAGGAACCACGCAACTATCTTAGATACATCTAGTACCGGGTTGGATCCCTTTTTACCTTCAGAACTATCTTAATTCTTCATGACATAGATTCGACAAGGTGCTGAAGGACCAAAGATTTTGAGCCATGTTGACATTTCTTGAACATGACAGAGTACAGTGTAACTCAAATGGCCTCCACAGATCATCCAGTGGACTGCGAGATTAACATCATGGATGACATCATGCATTCAGATTCAGAAAACTTTATTCATCATTGAGGAAAGCATGATGCCATTATGTGCCTATGGACCAAAATCTATGAGGAAAGTTTCCAGCAATTTGTTGAATTTGTGTCATGAAGAGTTAAGGCATTTCAGAAGGCTGAGGGGGTCCAGCCCGGTACCAGCAAATAATGTGTACCTAATAAAGTGGCCAGTGTGTGTAATTGGGGGGGGGGGGTTTAGACTACTTGTTATACTGGGTCTCACACACACACAAGATACAAGATCTGGGAAAAATCCTGTTAAAACCTAATTAGATGAGAAGTGATTTAACATTAAAGTTGTTACTCTGCCATGGATGAGAAATGAAGAATAAATTAAGAATAGAGTTTTTAGTAAATATAGATTATGTGCATTTACTAATACCGGTATATACAGAAACAATCTAAATTTCTGCAGTTTTACACTTTCATTAAGCATTACTTTCATTACTCTCTCTCTCTCTCTCTCTCTCTCTCTCTCTCTCTGTCTTTCTCTCTTTGAGTCTTTTTTTCTCTGTGTGTCTCTTTCTCGCTCAGTCTGTCTCTCTCTCTGTCTGTCTGTGTGTGTGTGTGTCTCTCTCTCTCTCTCTCTCTCTCTCTCTCTCTCTCTCTCTCTCTCTCTCTCTCTCTCT
>JAVSBU010348721.1:0-10184 GCA_033118015.1 Loricariichthys derbyi
TGAATTGCATTAAATGTGTTTTTCTTTGGAAAACAAAGACATTTCCAGTGATCCCAAACTTTTGAACGGTAGTGTATTTGGGCTCATCAAGATATAAAATTTTTCCCAAAGACAATTTGTGCAAGATGATCAGAAATCATTAAAATTTATGACTTCAAGCAGAAAACCACCTAGTTCCATCGAGGCTAATTATGCTCTGTGTGGGATGTAGAAGATTTGAAACAGCAAATAGAGAGCCGTTTTGGATACAGACTAAAAGCACAGGTGGAAAATGAAAAAGCACAGGTTAAAAATGAACCTTTATCTCAACACACCTCATTCTGTAAATGGTTTAGAGTGGGAGCACTAGCTCCTTCATTTCCTATGGGAAAATACCCACTTGTTTCAAAACCCTGCCAACTTCTAACACAAACTTATAACACCTATATCTACAGTTTAAAATATCCTCTATTCCACAATTATCCACTGAATAAGTGAAAGGCAGAGATATAAAACCATTCAGAACATCATCTACCTCTGTTCATTTCTCACTGGTGGGTTAGAGAGACGATACAGCAGGTTACAGCTAATCTTTACACAGTACAGCAGAAATTTCCTTATCATTACTTGGTTAAATGTGACTTTTCCTTGCAGTACTTCCTTTTGTTTGTTTCGTTTGGTCCTTTAAATAAGTACTACCCCAACAAACACAACACGTTACAAACAAAACAAGCAGCAGCTACTTTTCCCCTTTCCCTTTATCCAAAATGAGTTCAGTTCATTAAGGCAGATCCGGTCCACCCCCTTGCTAACAGCACCGGGCCTGCCGTCCTTCGTTTCTACAGCAGTGAGCAAAGGAAAATCCAATTTAAAGTGCCTCACAGACGCCGTCGGCTCTTGACGAATCCCATTTACTGGGACTGCGTCTCATGAAAGGCAGCATTTAAACAAACGACAGCTAAGGGTGAAAATTACAGATTTACACTCAGAACGATGGCATTGAGACAGCAGCCAAAACTTCAGCACTAATGAGAACCCCCTCCCCACCCCACCCTCTTATTGTGAGGTAGAACAAAAAAATTAGAGTCCAAGTCTGTTTGCTGTATATTACACTCATCTCATCTTCCTCCTAATCTTATTTACAGCCTCAAGCACAAGTACCAACCACCCCCCATCAAATTTTATTTGAGGGGAAAAAAAAAAAAAAAAAAGAGAGAGAGAGCGCAAAAATGGGCAGTTTTGGGGACACTCAAGGACCAGACAATGGCGGATTAGCAGAGGTGGGATTTGAACCCTAGACTTTCTGGTCCACAGTCCAGTATCTTACGCAGTAAGCCAACACAGAGACTGTACTGTAATATGAGCAGAGCTGTCCAAACTACTGCACGAGACTAACAGCTGTGGAACTGATAGACACTCAGTGGAATTCGGCCTCAGAGCCTCATCAGTCAGAAACAACTGGGCCCCGTCCCAATCCACACCCTCGCTTACTAAAGCCGCTGCTGAACCAAACACATCTGCATTATGCACATGGTTAAGCTCTAGTGATAAACTGTAAAGGCCACCATTAAACACTAATCTGCTATAAATATTAAATTAAACATGTGCAAGTATAATTAGGTAATGAAATTAAGAAGTTAACAGTCATAATAAATAAACTGAAAGAATTACAAGTAAATTAAGATGCTGATAAGTTACAGTCCTCCGTTACACATCACCCCCCCCCCGGAGTTGCGATGTTATCCGGTAGCGTACGAACGTCTTCTTTCTCTGAGCTGGTCTGTGGGAGCGTGGGAGGCACCGCCGCAGCGTTGACTGAAGTAATGAGGAAGCATAGACGGGGAAGGTGGACGCTGGATTTGCAGGATCGTCTACTAACCAAGTCCAGCACTCCATCTACATAGCGAATAGGGCGTCCTCAGGACGATCCGCTTTGTTCCCACCGCCGACGGAGGCACCAGCTGCTCTGCCAGGTTCTGTACTTGGTGGCAACGGGAGGGTGGGGATCATCTCTGCAACTTTGGCCCTCTCCTCCAGGAACTTATCGAATTCTAAAGGCAGTGGAGACATAACACTTTTTTTTATAAATTCATAGAAAATTAAGCAGCAATACGACCGCAGGTTAAAACGGCTTTTAAACCAAAGTTATTTCCAATATCCACAAGAGGGCATTGCCATGTTAAAAAACACTCAAACTTAGAGCATACTTGTAGAATGTTGGTTGTAAATGTGATCAATAGGAATTACCACGATTTTTTTTTATTTAAGAGAAGTGTCATATCTGTAAAAAGGATAACTGCATTCCAGCATAAAACCCTCATCTATGAAACACGATGGTGATAGTATCACAGTTTAAGCCTGTTTTGCTGCATCCAGGCTGAGACAGCAAATTCTAAAGGACAAATATCAGGACATTTTAATTTGGTTATTTATTTATCTTTTAAGGCAAAAGCATGTTGCACTGACCGATGGGCACATTTTAATTTTGTTGTTCTTGTAATAATGATAATAAAATCTATCTACATCTGTCCATGAACTGAACCCAAAGAAAACATGGCTCATGGAGCAACAATCCTAAGCACACACATCGATCCAAAGAATGATTAATTAAGAGGAAAGTTAGTTTTGCAATGGCTCAAGTCAAAGTGAGACCATAACCTTTTATTAAAATGTGGAAAGAGTTGAATATTACCTTCGCTGGTCACACCCTCTTCTCCTTCATCTCCTTGCTGTCAAAGTCAACAGAAGAGATAATGAGGAATTTATCAAAGAAACAAACAAACAAAACAGCTGAGCAGTTGAGACAAAGAGAGTCTTCAAAGTCCACACCCAATGCCTCCCAAACAGGACACACTGTACGGCTAAGGCAAAGAGGACAGCGAGAGGAAACAAACAAGTATCAACGAGGACTAAAGAAGAGCCTGAGATTTGTTCGTTATGGTTTGTACATGATTAAAAAGGTCACAAGAAAGTCAAGGAAAGCTAAAAAGCCACAAGCCACCTTAGGACTAGAGACAATTTCAAAATGTAAAGCAAATTCCAAAAGAAATGAGCAGTTAAATGAGTGAAGTTCTTTTCAGAAAAGCCAGTTATGCAGCAAGCAGCAGCCACCAAAAAAACCCCCAAATGAAACAAAGATAAAACAAAAATCCATCTCACCACGTCAGTACTGAGCCATTCCTCAATGTCATCCATGACAGAGGACTGAGCAAGAGTGACCTTCGGACCATGGATCAGAACCAAACAAACAAAAAATAGCCGGTAAAACAGAAAGAATGTAAAACGATACAACGGAATGTAAACTCCTTAAACTCAAACCCGGGCCAAGACTGTACCCACTCTAAACACCCCAAACACACCCCGAATACTGTAACCTAAAGCCTAAATACCCAAATCATTCCTACAGGCTCACAGTCAGAAACTCAACAATGCACACAAAACAGACATGAAACGGTAACGATGCTCCACCCAAAAACATTCACTCACCCCTCCAGGGTTGTGCTGCCTGAGCTCCAGTGTTGGAGCTACGCCGCTCGCTGCCTGAGGATCCTCAAAAGGAGCCCTAGAACATGTTTGGAGTGACGTAACGGACGCTGTAATCGTAGGACTCACTTCTAATACACTTCTAACGAATAAGAACATTTGGGTCTCACGGCTTCCGCTGGTCGCTCAGCGTTCCGCTCCTGGTCTGGGCGAACATGTCGAAGTCGTCGTGTGTCTGATGGGAGCTCAGGGAGCTCAGGGTGCCACTGACACTGTTTGCTCCAACGTCTGAAACCAAACAAAGAGGGCTGAGGAGGGCAGAGAGACTTAAGGAGACAAAAGGAGACAGAAGGGGACTGACTGACACAAAAAAAAGACTAAAGGAGAGCGAGAGACAGAAGGAGACAGACGCAGATGGGTGCAGACTGACCGAGGCCTGCCAGTCTGGACGAGAGCGTGGCAGGTGAGGCAGAGCGGGCAGGAGCTAGAGAGCTGTGCAGGCTGGAGGGTGGAGTTCCGCTGATCCTGGGGCTCACCACTGCAGGAGAACCTGGGCCCAGGTCGATCAGATTATCTTCTGTGGCCTCACTCAGGACCTGCACACACCACCCGATTAAACAAACACTACATCAGCACCCCGTGATCACACAGCAGGTGGATGGCACCGACTGAAACTAATCCACAGTCTGCAGCCATCAAACGTCAAACGGCAGGTAACATCAGAGTGTCAGGTTTCTAAAGTCTCCCTAAATGATTTAGACAGTATAAATATAAACTTAATCATAAGGTGAGGGTGAGTTTTGGGGACTGCTGATGGTCTTTTATTACACAGGGAGCAGTCGACCATACTGAGTCCACCTGCTGTTGATGATGATGGTGGTGGTTAGAGCCAGAACGTTTGGTCTGAGGCACTTGATGACATGGTAGAGGTGGTGAGGGTCCAGACTGATATTGTCTCAGTCGGTTAGTCTGGACCCCTGGAGGTTAGAGAGGCACCGATCCCAGCTTGTCTTTTCCGATAACGATTCGGTACTTTTCAATACTGCCCCAAATAAAAACACTACAGTACAGTTATTGTTGCAGGGGGGTTAGGGGTCGAGGGTGACAGTCCAAATACTGAAATCAAAGGTTCACATACTTTTACCACTCACTAATATGTAATATGGGATCATTTTCCTCAATTAATAAATGACTGAGTATAATATTTGTGTCTCATTTGTGTAACTAGGTCCTCTTTATCTACTTTTAGGACTTGCGTGAAAATCTGATGATGTTTTAACTCATATTTATGCCGAAATATTGAAAATTCTAAGGGGTTCACAAACATTTAGGCACCACTGTATTTCTCATTTAGAAACTAATCTGCACCTGCATCTATATATATTATGATAATAACGTAATAATTAGTAAGTAAATGAGAAGTTAGATAATTTATGTAATAACAACAATTTAACATAAATGATTACAAGTTACTAAATTATTTTTATTACAATTATTACTATTGTCACAAGCTGAGTAAGAGCTGTGTCTTTGCAACACAGCCATGTGAGTTAAAAATCACTCGTTTCTCAGTGTTTCTGCACAGAATACAAACTACCTTAAACATTATTCTAATTTAATTCCCTAAAATATTTTAGCTATGTGAAATTGATAGCAAAGCAAAAGTTGTCACATGGGGCTTTTATTCTGACAGCTATGGCAGATTCCAGGCTTAATTTCCTTAGTCAGAAGAATTTCTTGGACCCATCTGGCCCGTATCTCATCTGCTTAATAAGGTCGGTATGGGATCGGTGCATCACTAGCGGGGGTCAGGACGAGCAATCTCAGGGTACGGCGGCACCATACGCAAGCTGAGCCAAAACCAATGCGGGAAATGACTGGTGTCAAACAAAGTGACTTTAATACTTGCCTCCCCCAGCTGGCAAGGCAACATATGGAAAAGCACAGGACAGAGATAAATAAACAAACATCAGCATGCTTCATGTGCTGCGTATGTGAGAGCACAGAAAATACCAGCAAAAACCAAAATAAGCCACAATAAAACACAGAGGCAAAAACATCCAATTAAGCGATGCGACTCACCCCGTTATTAACACCATGAGCAGGCCGACCAGAGCGGAACCTCTCGTACCTGGGTGCAAAAATGTCCTGGTTACTTAGAGCGAAGGGGAAAACAAAAAACAAAAAAAAAAAAACGAACACAGTCAGGCCTCCGTAGCTACGGTGATCAGGAACACGCGCCTCTCATATCGTAAGAAGATGTTGTTGAGGTCGTCGTTGACATGCAGCAGTTCCTCCGTGACCTCCTCGTTGGAGACACGGGAGATCAGCTCTACGATCCTCTGCTGCATGGCCCTGCAGGTCCTGTTCAGCTCCTGAACGACACATATATAAAATTTGAGCCCTGATGCCTGATTTTCCAAAATGAGCAACAGACAAATTAAATGATTCCCTGGCTGCTGACCTGCAGGAGCTCGTGGTCAGACGGTTCCTCTTGGCCAGGAAGCATTTCTGTTAGCATCTCAGACATCACCTTGGCATTCCCACGCACGATATCCAGCTCGGTGCGCAGCCTGCTGACCTGAAAAACAGAAACAGCAGCTCAAAGAAGAAACTATGCCCGTACAAACATGTGGTCATGGGAAAAGTGGTCCTAAGTTCCCCCTAAGGGTAGACGGCGAGAGACTGGACTAAACTAAAGAGCCAAAAAAAGAAGAGTGGATTCAACATCTACAGAAAAAAACAGACTGATCTATGTGACCAGAAATGTATCGAAGAGCCCAATTGCCGATCCACACTTAGGCTGGAAAGTGCCCTCTAACGGTCCATGGACTTGCACTCAGTAGGGGAGCAATAGTTCAGAAAGGGCCGCAATAACACTAAGCCATTAATCGAAATCTGAACTGAAGATGATGGAACATCAGAAACAACACTAAAAAATCAGTCAAGATAAAGTTTTCTCGACATGACTAAGTAAAAAATATAAAAAGCTGATAAACTGTGGCTTAAATTGATGTCTTATGAGCAGCAGTTTCCAAAAAGATGTAAAAGGCAGGCAGGTTACCTGTTCCTGGGTGGGGTTGATGGGTCCGGCCATGCGCAGGTTAGGAGCCTGAGGGGACATATGGACTGCGGGTGCTGAGTAGGCTGGGCCGGGTTTTGGCTGGGCCAGAGCAATGGGTTTATCGTCCCCTTCTGGAGCGCTCTGCACCTTAGCATACTGAGAAAGCCAATTAATTCAGGGTACGCGCAGGCGAAAGCAGAGCTAAAGCAGCACCAGGATGGCTTACCCGCTGAGGCGTGTGGATGGGTGACAACGTCTCCATCTCTGACCTTGGGAACTCGATGCCTTTCCTCTTCATTTCCTCATAAACGTGGACCACCCCCGTCAAATCTGGACTGCTACGAAATGCGTCGGCCCAAGCCTGAGACAGAGGGATAAAGACACGTTACAAGAGTTAACCAAGGCTTTAATGAAATGAGGATCAAACAGCACGTCCAGGCTAAGCCGCTTTTCAGAATGGTCAGGATTGAGTGACTGCTGCTTTAAAACACTGCTAACTTCACTATGCACCCTAAAAGTGAGGTGACTCCTAGTTTTTAGGGACAAAAAGAAAGAGACAGACAGAGAGAGAGAGAGAGAGAGAGAGAGAGAGAGAGAGAGAGTGCAAGTGTGTGAGAAGATATGTGAGCAGCACCATCTAGTGGCAGCCAGAAAATCTTTATTAATAGCAATCCATAAAAAATATTTTTAAAAAAGGAAGGAGACTTCAACATCCCAAAACAGAAGAACATTCTGGAAATCCACAAGGCCATGAGTCTGATTCGACTTAATAATAACAACGTTTCGCTTTACACAGCTTTCTCATAGAGCTGTACTTCTATCGATCACAGGCAGACCATCATTCAAGCCACCCTGAGACACCCGAGACGCCTGAGGTAACCGGATCATGCTCGCTTATCCTCCAGCACTGGAACAAAGCACCATTAAAGCGGCTCCCTCAGTTTACCACGCATGAAGTCCTCATCAGGCCAGCATACCTGTATCAGAGCCAATACTTTGTCTTGTACTATGGCAGGGGGGTTGTTTTTAGGAGAAATGACCTTCACTAGAACCCCATCAATAAAGTCCCGGGTGGTGACGAGAGCATGGAAACGATAACCACAGTTCTTCACACATGTCTCAAGCACCTGAAGAGAGACAGGTTATTTAATTACAATGATAATTAATAATAACAGTAATAAGACAGAGAAATACTGCCTACCATCAAAGTCAGCATCACTTCTCTGTAATTCTTATTACTGTTAAGCCTCTTCTTAACAGCCCGTACTGCATCTTTGGGTCTGGAATTAAAGAGAAGAGTTTGTTTAAGAACATTGAATCCACATGCTATGTTGAACACAATTTACCATTTGTAAATTGATCACAATTTATCACTTTAAACTATTCCTGAGCACTTTTTGCACCATGGCATGGCTGCAGTTTAACAACAGAATATTGTCCAGATCATCATACTCTCAATCGTATTCACTTAATTGTAACTGCCAAAAACCCAGGCGCCAATAACAAATGGGTCTCATAATAGAGGGTATTAAACCTAGGCTGAGCATAGGAACATGAACTCACTTCACACATCAGACCCTCAGTTTTGTCTTTGCAGACTGAGGAAACAGTGAGACCACTTGCCAATTTGGAAAAAACAACCAACACCAGTGGAAAATATTTTGCAATACTGTTTAAGTTATGCTTAGTAGAAAAATGCATCCTGTTTAGAATGTCAACAAAATATTTCAAGAGACCCAAACATCTACCTAGTGATGCACATCTCCCCTTAACTACAGCCTGACCCTCCTTCCAATTGGTGTCCTAATCCCTGAGAGATTTTAATGTGTGTGCATTACCATAATCAGTAATGTTCTGCAGCAGCTGAATCAACAAAACCCCACCTAAGCATGGCTGCATGTGCTTTATATGCACGCTGGCATTTATAAACCTTTATATGAACCAGGAAACTATGGCTGTGTTTTTGGTTTGAGTCCAGTAACATGGTCCGACCAAGAGTGCAAAGATCCTCACCCATCCTCTGTCTCATTAATGATGTCGCATATCTCCATGTTCAAAGTCCAATCTTCACTCTGTAGGGATCCATCCGTGGCTTTTTCTATGACGGAACCATATTAGAATTTTTAAATGAAGACTGTGACTTTATTATTGTTATTAAACACAGCCTAAAGCTACAATATAATGAGATTAAATCGTATAGTTAGCATACAGAAAAGCCGCTAGCTAGAGTTAAGCTTTTATACTGTGCTTTGATATTTAATCACTTTTCAAGCACTTTAACGTTTTTCACTCTTTATACAAACATTTCTTCTGAACAAACAATTTAAACATCTATTATAAATCAGAAAACACCTACATTTAAGCGGTTATGTGTACATTAGCTTAAGCCTCAAGCGTTTGTCGCGTTTGCTAAAAGAGGTCATTTAGACAACAAAATACATGGAATATTCACTTTAAATCTCATTATTTACTGGTTTTATCTGTAATACAACGAATTAAGGGAATATAAATGGCGTACAAACGGTTGTTTTGATTAGTTAGTCCGAATTACCAATCTATCTAACCACGGATCTCTGAGGTAAAATAAAGCTAGCATTAGCCAGATCTAATCCTGGATTTCTGAAGCCCATACCGATACACTGGCCCACAGGAGAACTGTACGGATTTCCCAGTAAGAACTCCATCTTGTCAACAACAATCCCATCGACTAAGAGTGAATGAGGTCCAGGCAGTAAACACTAAAGCGGCCGGAACCTCCAGCCAGCGCCATTGGAGGAGCGAAGCAGGACTTGGTTAGGTATTGGCTAAACCTGCTGTCCATTTAAACCAAAGGCTAACGGTTAAAGAGGAACAGCAGCAGGTGGCTCCATTCTCAGAACACGAATAAAAGCTGTTAAAGGTCATATTTAAACTAAAATACAGGAGAGGAAGCGCTTTAACCTACGATACCGGCACTGGGGGGATACAGCAAAGAGCAGAAAGCCAGTGTATTATTATTATTATTATTATTATTATTATTATTATTATTATTATTATACCACGGTTCTCTTATTTATTGCTAGATTTTACGATAAAACGATTTGTTAAAACATTCCGCGAGCTAAAATAGTTCCACTCTCTGTTAAAACACCATCAGACTCTGGGCTTCAGGAGAGGAACAGAAATAACTGGATTTATACAGGTAAGAAACACAAAACACATTTTATTCATTCATTGTCTTATTGGGAGAGTCAGTGCCTAAAGGGCAACACAGGTCACAAGGCACTTACTAACAACTCTCAGACACTAAGGACACTTTGGAAACACCAATTTACCTACACACGTATTTGTAACGTGGAAATAAAGAGCATTCGGAGACAACCCATATGGACCTAAGGAGAACATGCAAACTCCACACAAGTGGAGCCTGAGGTCAGGATCAAACCAGGTATCTCAGAGCCGTGAGGCGACAGTGCTAACCACTGCACCACTCACAAAATACATTTTAATGTACTAAAATAAACTTTATTCCCATTGAGTAAATAAAGTGGGTGTGGTTTAAATAAAGTGGGCGTGGTTTATAAGGCAGGCTGTTATTAAACCACACTATGGTACCAACAGAAGAAAATGTTCATGAGATCCTGGTGTTCTAACCAAAGTCTAGGATCCTGTTATAATG
>JAVSBU010348730.1:0-10183 GCA_033118015.1 Loricariichthys derbyi
CTAGACAAGTTACCAATACATCATAGGACTCACCCACTCACACACTAAGGGAACTGTGGAAACTCCAATTAACATAACAAGCTTGTCTTTGTAATGTGGGAGAAATGCAAAGTACCTGGAGAAAATCCACCTGGGCACAGAGAGGACATGCAAAATTCGCACAGATGGAGACTGGGATCGGGACTGTACCGGAGATCTCAGAGCTGTGAGGCGGAAATGCTAACTACTGTACCACCCTGCTGCTATGATTACCATTATATATTATAATAACTGTGGTTTAAAAGTTTTAGACACTGTTATGTAGAGTCGTTTTGAGTAGCGTAAAACATTAGAACTGTACAAAAGTCCTAGGCCACCACTAGATATGGTGTTTTATCAATGACTTAACGACCTTATAAAACATAATAGATGGTTGATAATTGGACCCAAAAACGTCAGATTTGTTACCCTATAGTATTCATATTCACTGTAGTCTTGTGAGCTTTAGCATATCTAAAGCCTTTTCACTCTCTTCCCCATCCAAAAAAGTGGCTGCTGGCTGCTACACTTCCAAAACACAATTCCAACTCAAGCTTCTTCGGACTGTAGTAGGGTCAACTTGGCATCCAATAGAAGCTGCCAAATACTACTAATGCTCAAGTTTAAGGAGAGGTCACACTAAATACTTGCTACTGTAGCCAATAGAAGCTGTTTTTTTTTAATTCAAGTTTTTTAATACCTCATAAAAATTCTTGTATTTTCTTGTATATATACACAGTGGTGCTTGAAAGTTTGTCAACCCCTTAGAATTTTCTATGTTTCTGCATGAATTTGACTTAAAACATCATCAGATTTTCATATAAAAGTAGATAAAGAGAACCTAGTTCAACAAATGAGACAAAAATATTACACTTGGTCATTTATTTATTGAGGAAAATTATCCAATATTACATATTAGTAAGTGGCAAAAGTTTGTGAACCTCTCGGATTAGCAATTAATTTGCAAGTGAAATTAGTCAGGGTGTTTTCAATCAATAGGATGATAATCAGGTGTGAGTGGGAACCCTGTTTTATTTAAAAAACAGAGATCTATCAAAGTCTGCTCTTCACAACACGTGTGTGGAAGTATCATAGAACAAACAAAGGATGTTTCTGAGGACCTCAGAAAAAGAGTTGCTTATGCCAATCATGTTGGAAAAGGTTACAAAACAATCTCTAAAGAATTTGGACTCCACCAATCCACAGTCAGACAGATTGTGTACAAATGGAGGAAAGAAGTCCTCCAAGAGGTCTTTGACATGTTGAATATCCAGTTGCTAGTATGAGAAAACTGTACCAAAACACCAAATTTAACAGTTCTTCTACCCATTCATACCTGAAACATTGTAATTCTAACAAGTCACATCACACGAGTGATTGTGCACACGCCGGTGACGTGGGACGGGCAAGTCCATTTGCTCGGAGGTAAGGTAGGTATGTCAACAACGTATGCTATCAGCGACAATAGTAGATTCCATTGCATAGTGTCTCCACAGCAGTGTTGCCACTATTTAAGTTCCAACCCTCGTATTTGCAGAAATGAGAAATCTATACTTACTTTTGTGAGATACTGTATACTGTATTATAGTTTCCAGTGTCAGTGATTACACAGTGCCTTGAAAAGTAGTTATATCCCATGAACTTTTCCACATTTTTCACGTTACACCCACAAACTTATATGTATTTTACTGGGATTTTATAGAGACCAACACAAAGTAGCAGAGTCATTACTTTGTAGGACCATCTTTTGTTGCAATTACATCTGCAAGTCTTTTGGGGGTATGTCTCTACCAACACGTCATATCTAGAGGCTGAAATTTTTGCCCATTCTTCTTTGCAAAAAAGCTCAAGTTCAGTTGTATTGGATGGATAGCATCTGTGGACAGCAAATTTTCAGTCTTGCCACAGATTCTCAGTGGGATTTACATCTGGACTTTGACTGAGCCAGTATAAAAAAAAGTTCAACTTTGGTCTCATCTCACCAGAGGACCTTCTTCCACATCTTTGCTATGTCCCTTACATGGCTTGTGTAAACTTCTTGCCACTCTTCCATGAAGGCCAGGTTTGTGGAGTACAGGAATAATAGTTATCCTGTGCACAGAAACTCCCACCTGAGCTTTGGATCTCTGCAGCTCTTCCAGAGTGACCATGGGCCTTTTGGCTGCTTCTCTAATTAGTGCTCTCCTTGCCTGGCCTGTCAGTTTACATGGTCAGCCATGCCTTGGTAGGTCTGCAGTTTACCATACTCCTTCCATTTTCAGATGATGGATTGAATGGTGCTCTGTGAGATTTTCAGAGCTTGATATATTATTTTATAACCCAACCCTGCTTTACACTTCTCCAGAACTTTATTCCTGACCTGTCTGGTGGGTTCCTTCATTTTCATGATGCTATTTCATCATCTGAGTCCTTCACAGAACAGCTATAGTTATACTGAGAATAAATTACAGATAACTGGACAGAGGTAACTTCTGAAAGCAATTGGTCACATTTGATTTTACATAGGGATATCATAGTACAGGTGGCTGAATACAAATAAACATCACACTTTTCAGATTTTTATTTGTCTAAAATATTGAAAACCATGTATCATTTTCTTTTCACTTTACACATACTTTCTACTTTTTGTTGGTCTATCACATAAAATCCAAATAAATACATTTACGTTTGTGGGTTTAACATGAAAAAATGTGGAAAATTTCAAGGGTATGAATACTTTTGCCAGACTATGTGAAAGTGTTCAATTCACTATTATGCACTTTGTGATTTAACCAAAGATAAACCATCACAAAACAAAACAGCACTCATTCTCAATCAATAACTAAATAAATAAATCAAAAGACAAAATTGCAGCATGTTTCAAATAGGACAAAACTTTAATCTAGGAAACTGAAGCTAAGGAGAATCAAACCTTATCTGATGAAAATTTGAGAGAGGTATGAAAGATCAGAAAAAAAGAGTACACACTCAAGTACTACAGTCTTAGTGGAAAAAAAAAGAAAAATATATTAAACAAGGTGAAAATGCCATCTGACATGTATCAGTGACTGAAAGCTGGAAAAGGAACTTTAAAATGGCTAGCAAACAATTGATAAGGATAATTCTAATCAACCCTAGAAGTGATCAACATTAGCATTTTCCAGTGAAGAATATATAAAGTCCCCAGGGTTGCAGCAGCATCTTGCACTATGTGAGCAACTCAGAAGCTGCTTTGAATCTGCACTTTGAAGCTGCTGGAAGCTTTTCCTGTGGGACTCTTTAATACCATCATCACAGGCCTCTCAGCAGTGCTACCTGAAAATTGAGTGCTCTGCTGGGCTGAATGGCCGTATTGGCACACAGTGTTGAATATATCCAAGTGTGCATTTAATAGCGTACTTAGGTTCACTGGTTTTCTGATCATCTGCATTGGGCTCCAGCAGAGTTCCATTAGTTCATGCAGTAGTTTTGCACTTAGAAGAGCTTATACATGAAACAGCGTAATTTGGCTTTTGAGTTTCTTTTTGTTCTTCTTTTTTAGCAATTTAATCAAAGTTTAGTCATAAATTCACACTAACTTTTGACAGACAAAGTGACCAATATTGTGACCAATATATGTACCTTATCCATGTCCTTCTTTTGATAGAATTAAAGATATTGGTAGCGTTTGGAATGCTACTTTCAATAGTGTATTTAGTAATGTCACTCAGTGCATAAAAAATCACTCCACAAGAAACTGTTCTACTTGCAACAGTGCTTCTTACTAACCGATATACACAATGGGTTACAATGTTATGTACATTAAATTTAATGATGTGTTTGACAATACATTAAGCTAGTTAATTTGAAAAGGAATTATACGTCCCCTGTGCTACAGTGTGTATTATTGAATGAAATAAATTTAGCATAACAGTCGATTTGAATCCATCATCCACCACCTTCTAAATCTGCATTGCTGCAATTATTGTAGAGTTGGGTGATATGCTTGGATGTTTGTTTGAGCTAATTCAATAACCTGCTTTGACTTCTCCTCTCTTTCCAAAATGTAATTTTAACACTGTGCAAAATTTTGGAAATCTGCTCAGATAGAAAATTAAACTAGCCATACTTGTTTTTGTCTAAGGAAGTTTGTCAAATGTTTTAATTGTAAATTATATTACAATCAGAGAGCAGGGCCAGCTATCCTCTCTTGGACTACTGGCTATGGCTGGTAGTGGCATTACTCTATAGATTTATTGGTGCAGTTGTTAAACAGTTGCGCCACTTAATCTGATCTTCTTTTGTGGGATCCACAGTTTGTGTGGTGTAGACATTTAAAATTCAAACATAAAAAATCAGTAAATCTACACATAAATGACTGAAGAGTTGGTTGGTATGTATTCTAGTCTGTACAGTTGAGAGCACCATTGGCTCTCCAGAAAAACTCTTCAGTGTTTTGTGCATGCTTCTGTGGATTCTTGCAAGTATGTGTGTATCTAATTTTGTGCGTTGTAATTTGTGTGCTCCCCAAAGCCTGAGCAGACTGAAACTTGAACTCCATTCAGAGGTGTGGACATAAGAGCCTCCGTTGACATACACCAGATGGAGATGGACAGAAGGAGAGAGAGAAGATGAAAGTTGGAGAATGAGAGTGTGAGAGTGTGAAACAGTGAGAACGGTCCTTGGAGGTTTAACTCATTCTGCCACAGAACAAGCTGCATGCTATTGTGAGAGCACAAACATTCATTAATCTTTTCCCTTAGTCGGTATTATATAGGGCAATGCTGTGCAGTGCATGTCTGCAAAAGCACACATTCTGAACTGTGTTCACCTACACATAGTAGCCTTATTCATTGAGTTTTGTGTAAAATCAACACTATAATGAAGGATTCGATGTTAATGTGCAAATAAAATGCTATTTAAAGTATATAAAGAGGTTAGCAAAGATATATGCTGATATATAGGTCTGTTCTTGGAATGCTCATATACAGTTATTTAAATCAAATTTAGGTAAAATTTACAGTACTGTGCAAAAGTGTAAGGGCACTACTGGATTAATTATACAATGCAACCTCGGAATTCAAACGCTTCTTTACTCAAACAGTCCGGCTGAACTTTTTTGCCCACAAATTTGGACAGTAATTCCAAATTCAAACATCAGCATCTTAAACTATGTTGGCCGAGAAGTGCAAAACACTTTTACCAATGATAGTACACTATTACAGCAGTGCAATCTTCCAACCACCAGGAGGTGGTGATAATGCATGAATAAGGCATGCCAATCACTACAAACCCCCCCCAAAAAAAAACGAAAGAAGAAGAAATAAGGTGTGAACACAAGCATAGTATTTATATTATATTATTACAGTAAACCTCCAGTAATCACGGTTCTGTTATCACACATTCGCGGATTTTTCTCTGGAACGTAACTACATGTTATTAGCAAAAACGTTCACACCTTCGCAGTTTTGTTCAGTGGAACATATGTACTACACATGTACGTACTCCTTGTTGGAGACGGACTCTCAATGATTGATACGTGATGCAGTGCAAACACACAGCCACTCCAAGCTCAAACACTTTCAGACCTTACTAGTCTAAAAAGACTACTCAGGAACAGACCTGACTATGGTTGATTGTTCTGTTAACACTGCAATCAACCCCACTAGCTATCAATAATGACCGCCGTCTCCCTCCGCCTACGTCATTTTTCCTAAAGTAGCCGAGCACGCAATCTGCATTTCTGTTTCAGAGCAGAGCTGGTCAAAATTATTTTTTTCTTAAAATCCATGTATTTAAATTTCACTTTGTTGACAGATATTATATTATATTGATGTTATTAGGATTCAATAGTGAAAAGATAGTTTTGTGTTAAATTTGCTCTTTAAGGGAAGAATAAATTTATACTGTTATATAAGCTGTACACAGACTACTTTTCATTGTGTCAAAGTGTCATTCTGTCAGTGTTGTCCCATTAAAAGGTACATATAAATATCTGCACTGTGAGGGGTGTACTCTCTTTTGTAATTTACTGTACTTCCTCAGTCTTTTAAGTATTTAAGTATTCAAGTATTTACGTATTTAAGTATTTTTATTTACAAAAATAGGCATACAAATAATCATTTTGGGGGTTAAGAACAAATTAATCCTATTTACATTTACATTGTTTTGGGGGAAATGATGAATGACGAGTGATGAATCCCAGTTGAATGGTTTGGGATTATACTATTGTGTCATGCCGTCTGCCAATCCTGCCTCGGTAGCTCCTGGGAACTATGAGTCCCGGCAGGCAACAGTAGATCATGTGATTCCAATCAGCATGTCAGATGATAGAACCAGATCACACTCACCTGAGTACTGATTGCCCGGGTTATTTAAGCTCTCTGCTCAGGCTCATTATTGCGAAGTACTGTGCCAACTTTCCGTGCCTTTACCAAGCGTTATTGACAGTGAGTGTTTCCGGTTTTGACTCTGGCTTGTATTTTTGACTTTGACTTTAACTTTGCCCTTTTGCCATTCTGTGTATCATTCTGGATATTGACCTTTTGCCTGTTTGACTACGATTCAGCCTTGCCCCGTTTCATGTTGTTGTCCTGTCTGTTTGTTTCCAGGATTAGCAGTAGCATTAGCCAGTTGTTCATAGTTTGTTTGTTTGTTTGGTTCTTTGAGTCATCTGCACACATTTGCCTCTGTCATAGCCATGTTACATATTGCTAAAAGAACAATCTAATGGTGGCCTAAGACTTTTGCACAGTACTGTATATGTAAAGGTACACAATAAAAGAGCAATCATGCTATCATTGTTTAATACTTGAATGCACCATAGCCATTTTAACAGGAGTCCAAAAGAGCATTATTTACCTTTCTGTCTGAGTGAATATTAATATTATTAATATATACTCACTAGATAAAAATGAGTCATCTGTGACTGAAACTTACCTAATACTGTGCATTACATCCATTGGCACCAGTAATAGCTGCAATTCAATTTTCTTATGTACTGGAACGTTTCTGAACTACTTTTTTATTCACAAGCCATGAAACACACCAGAAGTCCCTGCCTGTCAGGCTCATATTTTGGCAGAAATTATGATAAAGATATCCTATAGATTGAGATTGTCACTGCTGGTAGACCTGTATGACCATATGCACAATATTTACTGCAACCAAACTTTATTGTGGATTTTGATTATATAGTTATAATGAACAAACAAGCTGCATACAATGTATGTATGTACTGTATGTAAGTGTGCAATATATGATACCTGTATGCTGTTATTTACTGTGCTCTAATACTGTAAAGTGTACCGATTAAACTATATAACAGATAAAGAGTGGTCTTGGTTCATGCTTTTCTTATCCTGATCACTCACTGCAGGTGTGTATATATGTAATTTATCTCTGCTGTATGTACCTTTGGCCTTTCCTTTTATGTAGAGGTAAACACATGCCTGCCCTGTCTACACCAATCCTTTGCACACACACACACACACGTACCAGCATTCTACAAAGTGTGTGCATGCCAGTGTGTGTATATAGGTAGAGAGACAAAATCTCATAATTTACCTTCTATTATATGTTTTCTAGAAAGTCCTCTCTCAGTCTCAGCTCTGTGAAAACAAACACACTTAATAAGCTTAAAGCAAATTCATTTGAGTTCAACATCTGCACTCTGCTTCTGTCTATCTCTGTCTGTAATGCTTTATCCAGGTTTACTGCAAATATGTTTGTTTATCTGTTTGCAAGCCCTTGAGGAGTTCTCTTTTGAGCAGAAGCCTACTTATTCCTTTCCTATTACCAGATATTACAATACCCCATTCCAACACAGGTTTTGGCATTCATGAGAGAGAAGTAAACACCCCCATTTCCTTTAACGTTATCATTGTACCCAGCTAGAATTCACAATATAAAATATGTACAGAAGTTGCAGTCCTCCACCACTGGAATTAAATAAATAAATCTCCAGCAATGCTTCCAGTACAGCATACATTACCCGGCCATGACTCAGCCCGCATTGTGCTCATAATCTCCATCCTTTCCAGTTGCACTCCTGGGTCACTGTCATTTGGAATCACCAAAGAGAGCAAACTCCAGTTTTTAGCTATTTCACAGATTTTTGACACGTTTCAATACCTTTTTCATCTCTTGCCTCTGTCCCTGCTGTGGTACCCCCTATGTTACTGATTTCCAGAACCTTGGTTTTGGTTATTATTTTCATGGCTATTTAAATGGCAAAATTCTGATCGTTCTTTGGAAAGTATCTCTATCCCTGCACTCAGTGACTTTCATTCCAAATGCATTTCATTCTTCAGCTCCTGACCTCATGGATGTACCCTGTTTTGTGTCCTCACATGAGCCACTGTTATTTTGAACCAAGGAGAGGAAACTTTCAGACATTGCACAGAAGCTTTTCATGATGTTTTTCATGCTGTCTCGTCCTCCCGTAGCCCTGTGATTCCAGTGACTCCTGTCACCATACCTTCTTCAGTTGCCGTCTCAACTCTCACCTCAGTCTGTTTTTTCTCCTGCCTCAGTTCATGTCTATACTCCGTCTTTACTCTACTCAGTCCCAGCCCCGGCATTCCCCTGTGCCTCCTGCTTTGATGCCTGTGGCCCCTGCATCTCTTACGTCCACTCTGTTACTCGTTATGTGCACAGCTATTTAAACAGCTCACTTTTGTGCTTTATATACAGTAAATTATCTTTGTCCCTGCACTCAGTGACTTTCATTTTAGCTCCTGACCCTATACCCTGTTTTTTCCCTTAAGCCATGTGTTATGTGTTTTGTCTCATTTGATGCTCTGATTTTTGACTTTCGTCTTGTAAGGGTCCTTGACATATCCCCACCATGACAGTAAGGGACTGGGAAGGCATGGAATGGAGGGAAGAGAATTGACAAAGCCGCCACACCACACACATGCTCATTGAGTCATCTAATGATGTGGTGCTGATGCATACCTATCAACTACAGCTGTATTTGGCCCCATAAAAGCCTGATGTCGGAGTGACGCCGGCACCACAATGCAGGGGGAGTGAACCAGCTCGAAACGTGCCTCACATGAAAGTGGTAGTAAATCTGCATGCCACTAAACCCTGCCAATGCACTCCTCGGCACTCGGCTCTGGGATTGGAGTGATGCCAGGCAGTTGGCGATCTGATCAGGATCCATGCCAATCTCAATGGTGATGCAACTTTGCGACTTTGGTCTGATGTCACCCTCTTATGGGGCTGGGTACAGCTATTGCTGATTAGCATGCATCAGTGCCTTGCTATTAGATTGTAAGAGGCATCACGGGGTGGATGCACTAGTGTCACTTTTGGATACCCTGAAGGAGTCAGGGATGAAGGGTACCATCCCTCCTTTGAAGAGGAGGGCGGCATAGAACCAGGAGGTTTGAGGTATGGTGTGGTTTAGATGGTCATTGTAGGGAAAGTGCACCATTCGCCCATCCCCACCCCCCAGAACCCCTGGACCCGTCCTGTGCTCTCATGTGCTCGTCCAATGATGTAACCCGACAGAATGAAGCCACATGGCAGTGGCCGAGAGATGTTCCCCATATGTGGCCATCTGGCACAGCATCTCAACGTAAAGGGATCACATAGCAGTGGACTTCAGAGAGTGTGGCAACTGCAGACTGGGGCACATCTTTAGTTTTAGTTTTGTTATGAGTTAATAAAATCTACCATTTTTACATTACGCTGTCTGCACACGGCTCCTTCTCCCATCATGCCCCCAACTCATAACAGGTCTGTCTTTTATTCTGTTCTCTGTTCCTGTTTTCAAAGCCCTGCTTATTTTCTAAACTATGTGTGTTATCTAGCACTTTGGCTATTCTGCCTGGTAGGACTATTTTGCATGCTTTGTTCTCTGTCCTGTCTTGGTGCTCTGGCTTTTTTCAGTTATTTCTCTGCTCCCACTCTGTTCCTGATAAACATCTTCTGAATCAGCTCTCTGGATTTACTGCCCGCTTCTGCCAGATATGACAAGATGATGCATCTGTCATTTAAAAAAGTGATCACTAAAATACCCTGATGCATAAGATCTGACTCTACAGAGAGCAGTTTGAAAGACACAGAACAGATAAATTACCGGGAGCAGTATTCAACTATACCCTTATGCCTAGTTCACACATACACGGTTGCGGCCGAGTTAACCGAGATTTGGCTTACCGAAACGTCCAAATTGTATCCTGGAGTGTTCCTGCAA
>JAVSBU010348739.1:0-10183 GCA_033118015.1 Loricariichthys derbyi
TACGTCGGATGCCCTTCCTGACACAACCCTCACCATTTACCCGGGCTTGGGACCGGCACAAAAGATACACTGTATAGTGACCCCTAGTGGCTGGTTTGCATATTCCTCCCTCCACAATGCATAATAACATTAAACAATCAAAGGAATCTTGAGTAATTAAATAAAGGCCAAAGCCACAAGCTTAAGCTCAATGTTGTGATCATCGATCTCTCAGAAAGCACTGCATCAAGAACCTCCATTCAACAAAAATTTATATAACCACATGGGCAAGGGATTCCTTTGGCAACCCTTTGTCAAGCACTACAATATGGAGCTATTTTCACAAATGCCACTTAAAACTTTACTGTGCAAAAATGAAGCCTCATGTTAACCATATCCAGCATCCCAACTTCGTTGGAATTGAGGTTGTAGGTATGTTTCAGTCACGGATGACAAATATTTTTTGTCCAGCGAGAATATGAATATACAGTGGTACCTTAGATTTTGACCATCTCAGAACTCATTGAATTTGGTTCTTGATGCATTTCCAGGACAAAAAACAGAATGCCTCTCTCATATTGGCTAATGTTAATGTTCATGAGTCCATCATCAGAAGAACACTGAACAACAATGGTGTACATGGCAGGATTGCAAGGAGAAAGCTACCTTATCCCATCTGTGAAACATGGTGGTGGTAACATCATGGCTTGGGCCTGTTTTGCTGCATCTTGGCCAGGACAAACAATGAATTCAGAATTATGTCAGAAAATTCTAAAGGAAAATGTCAGGACATCTGTCCATGAACTGAATATGAGGAGAAGGTGGGTCATGCAGGACCTGAAATGACCAGTTAATGTAATGAAACCCACCAACATCTCAGTCGGGGTGCAGAACTGATCAACAGTTACCAGAAACATTTAGTTCCAGTCATTGCTGCTCATGGGGTAACACCAGATACTGAAAGCAAATGTTCACATACTTTTGCTACTCACTAATATGTAATATTGGATTATTTCCCTCAATACATAAATGAACAAGTATAATATTTTTGTCTCATTTGTTTAACTATGCACTCTTTATCTACTTTTAGGACTTGTGTGTAAATCTGATTATGTTTTAGTCCATATTTATGCAGACAGGTTCACAAACTTTCAAGCACTACTGTATATTAAACTCTTCGTAATACATTTAACTTATGATGGATTTGTTGGAATGTATCCCCATTTTTAATCAGGAAACTCCTGTATAATTCAACTCCATTAATGCATATAATGCATTTTACATTGTGGATTTTCTGGGGATTTGGAACTGATTAATTCAATTGATCCTAATGGGAAAAATTGCTCAGTACTCATCATGTGAAAACTTTTCTTATAATGTCATAAAATGTCAATGAAATGGCCTACAAATAGTCCAGATCTCAATCCAGTTGTAAATAAACAAAATGGTCAATGACAAGGCTCCAACCTGCAACAACAATAAGAGACAGTTTTAACCAGATTGACGAAGAATACTGTTTATCTTCAATTAAGTCCACGCCTCAGAGAATTCAAGCTGTTATATAAACCAGAGGTGATGCAACAAAGTACTAATGGTGCAGTGTTTTTTTTTTTTTCCATGATTCCATATTTTTTTTCTCAGAATTAAGTTATTCCATATTTTTTTCCCTCTACTTGAACTAAAAAAAGCAATTGTAACTGACCACACCAATTATGTTTCTTTTTTTTTTTAATTCTTATTATTTTTTTTTATTTCAGAAGGTTGTAATTTTGAAAAAAATATATTTTTGTGGCATGTCTGTAATATTTTTTTTCCTACAAAAATTTAATCAATTGAAAGAACATATTTCAAGCATGAACCTCTTATGATTCATCTCCTTCTAGTACATAATGGCAAGCAGGGGAAACGCTCTGAAGAAGCTCCAATTTTCATGGCCATTACCCCCAATGGGCTCTCTGGCAGGGATGTAACCAGACCTAAATTCATTATTTTGTATGCATTTTTTGCCATGTGGCCATGCAAAATAGGTGTATCTTAACATATATTTACAACTATCACATATTTACAATATTTATAACTTTCTTGGACACTTGCCAACTGTCATGATGTGTGTGTGTGTGTGTGTGTGTGTGGGGGGGGGGGGTGGAAAAGAGGAACCAAACGCACACAGCTTCATGAATAAGGGTAGGCTTTATTAAATGTAAAATAATGCAACTAAAAAGCAAGAGCAAAACAACCTGAATAAAGCCCCCCCCAAAAAAAAAAAAAAAAAAAAAAAAAAAAAAAAAAAAAAAAAAAAAAAAAAGGAAAAAAGAAAACTAAAGGAAAAGACCAAAAAAACACGCAACCCCAGAAGGCCAACGGGGCTAGGGTGCACGGTGACCACTAGGACATGTCCAAGGGAATGTGGACCCACTTTTATGGTTGGCATACCGAACCAGCCAACCACTGGGTGGACCCACATTTATGGCCCGTGTAGCACTCCGGCCAACCACTACATGAACCCATTTTTAGGGCTGGATGTACCGAACTGGCCAACCACAAGGACAAAGGGGAGGCCCAAGCTGGCAGGGTTCAGCGAGGGCACAGAGCCTGAGCCATGACCCACCTGCAGCATTGGATGATCTACCAGTGATCGGCTGTTATGTTATGCCCATGCCAGACTGCCCGTGTTAACTGGAGCATGTCTGGCATGGATCCCGATACTTCAAGTCTTCTGCAAACCTGTTCAGGAAGACCACTGTGTCTTCTTGCCCTAAACTTTATATATTCGGTTGTGCACAGGAAACATTGCGTAACGAGGAGGCTATATCTGTGGTTTAAAGACAGTCTTCCTCGTGTAAGGCGGCTGTGCCACATTTAGTGGGTTCTTATGTAGTATGTCCTTGATTAGTTTCACCTGGTGAGGATAATTTATGAGCGGAGGCAGGCATTGGAGCTTCGAGCTGGAATTGTGACATTTGGGTCCTTCACGATGGGATCACATGGCACTCGAACTCCAAGCCTGTCTTTGGTGGCATGCTATGGCGAAGCTAGAGGTGTACAGTCTTGATCTGTTATGTTTCTCTGTTTTAGATCTGGTTGATCAGGACCGAGGCACATCCTGCTCCCTTTCAGAGTTTGTCAGGGATGAAGGTACCACCTGCCCTTGGTAGAGGGTAGATGGGGTACGGGTTGGAGCCCGGAGATATGTAAGGTTTACTTAGACAGAGTAAGGAAAGGATATTTCCTCCTGTTTTCTGGAATTATTCCCCTGAGGCATTCCCCCTCGTCTCACTGTCTCACTGTCTCTGGTGTCTTTATCTAGGTTGGAGGTGCCTGTTTCCAGTGTGGCTATCCGCCTGTTTGCTTCTGATCGCCTGGCTGAGTTCGCCAGTGACAGGGACGTGTCCTTGTTGGTCCCATACACCCTAGCTTCCGCCGATCCCTAGGGGTCAGCTGGCTTTCGCTGTCCTGCATGTGGGTCGTTATTTATGCTCAAATCCCCCGACCGTGACACATTGATGTTGTACTGGTCACTGGTCAGCAGCACCTGGTTATTAGATTAATTTTAATATGAACCGATCTACCATAAATACCCACATAAATTTCTGGATATTCTGTATCTGAAAAATCCTCTCTTACTGTGTTCCTTTCTTACAAAAAAAAAAAAAAAAAAAAAAATCACACTGCAGATTTTGCAGGTCTAAAACAACTGCACAGTAGTGTATAAGTAGTACCAGAACCTATTGCAGTGGATAAAGGACAGAGTATCTGTCAGATGTCATGCCAGGTGTGCATTTGTTGACCACCGGCAGTCTGGCATGAACCAGATGTCATGGCTGAATTCATCAAGGCTTTAGCATCTGCACATTGGTGATCGGCACTGTGAACGCTATTACCATCAGTTGCGATTGGATTCAGCTGTGACTGGCATTTTAAAAGTGAGACGCTCGGATAATTTTTCGCCGGGCCATTGTTAATGGTAAGCTGCTTTGTAACATCTGTCAACATCTGGGCAATGTTTGTCTGGGCCTGTTGGCCCGGTATCCCTGTTCTCCGGCTGGTGGTGGCCCTGGCTTTGGCCTAGTATTTCGGCCCAACCAGCTACCGACCTAGCCTTTATTTGTGC
The DNA here is from genome assembly GCA_033118015.1 of Loricariichthys derbyi. Taxonomy (NCBI): domain Eukaryota; kingdom Metazoa; phylum Chordata; class Actinopteri; order Siluriformes; family Loricariidae; genus Loricariichthys; species Loricariichthys derbyi. The sequence goes on from JAVSBU010348739.1 coordinate 4,091, forward strand.
TTAATGGCCCTTAGCTTGTTTTTTTTTGATGGGCTGTCCGTGGACCTTCTTTTGGGCTTAGGTTTTGCCTCGCCGGCCCCAGCCCAGCCTTTCTCCCTGTGCCTGCCAGCACCCAAATTGTGGCTTTGCAGTACTCTGATACATTGGTTATATGTGCCTTCTTTTTTCCAGCTCTTTTTTCTTTTTTTTATTGGCTTCAGGAGCCGCTCCTTTTGAGGAGGGTACTGTCAGGTGTCACGCCAGGCATGTGTTTGCCACCGGCAGTCTGACGTGAGCCAATCAACGTGAGCGCTGAATCCATCGAGGCTTTAGCATCTGCACATGCACGAGTGGCACTGCAGACACCATTGCCATCAGTTGTGATTGGATTAAGCTGTGAGCAGCATTTTAAAAGTGAGCCGCACGGATCATTCTTCGCCGGGCCATCGTCAACGGTAAGCCGCTTTGTAACATCTGTCAGCCTGGTGATTGCTAGAATTCGCTATGGCTCACGCAGCCGATATGGGGAGTTTTTTGACGGTGTTTTAGTTGACGAGTGGGTTCCATTTCTACACGCTAGGCACATCCCGAAGCTGGTGCATATATCCTGCAGTTATGTGCATAAATCGTGGGGCGCACTCATGGGCGTACACATCAGTCTCGCTTGTAGGCACGAGAGAAGGTGAGGGACAAAGGTACCACCTTTCCTTCATAGAGGGAGGGTGGAGTATGGTCAGGAGACTGGAAGTACAGCAGGGCTTAGCATTTGAGTGTAGGGACACTTAGCTGTATCTCTGCACTGCCCAGACTCCATCAGCACTCCTTGTGCTCCTTGTGTCGTCCAGGCAGCGCCGGACCTAAAGGGTCCACACGGGGATACCACAGGTTCGCTCCTGCCGTAGGCAAGCCTACCCTTATTCATGAAGTTGTATGCATATGGGTCCTCCACCCCCTCCATATTGTGACAGTATCCACATGGTGCTCAGAAGCATTGCATACCTCAGAGTCAATATAGAGAATATATTTCATAAATAAGGTATATCCTTTAAAACACAAACAATCCCTGAAACTACTATCAGCAGTAATGAGACAGTAGAGGCAATAGTGGAGGCTCTTTTGCATGAAGTGGAGTGGGAAACCCCTTTGTGTGTTTCATAATTACAACACAATTCCTACTGCCACAGAGCTGTCAAAATGTGCTTAAGCTGCTACAGCAAGTCATTGATATTGTCATCATTAAAACATTTTTCTTCAGTTGTGTTTTCTTTGTCGCTTTCATTTTTAACAACTTTAATTTCCACTTTAAACTGCAACTCCCTCTGCCATCATTGATCATTTTACACAGTTTACAAAATGACTATTCTCGTAATCCTGGTAGTTTATTTGCAGGTTTAAAGTCAAAAAGTTTACAATGGAACATGCTTTTGTGGCATCACTAGGATTGTCATTGATCTGGTAATACACTGTTGATAGATATAACTTCAGCACATTGAAAGACTTAAACGGACAAATGCATTTTTTTAATAAAGAATTGATATTCAGAATGTTCATAGATCCTTCTGAGAGCCAAGAGAAAAAAATTGTATTACAATTTCTGTTTAAATGTCCATTATAAAGGATATAAATGAATGGGCCAGGTCTCAGGAGGATATAACCACATTTTATTCTATAATGTTGCAAAACTTGCACGTCCACTGCATGTGTTCTTGGTCTTAGGGTTCATGGTCTAAAAAAAGAAAAGAAAAATCCACATAGATTTTAACAACAATCAAAAACAGCTATTTCCTGTGCTTACACAGGAGTTAAAGTGTTTCTCATAAAACAAGTTTAAACTAAGAAACCCTACAATGAGTTTGGTTGTTATATAAAACAGGCTCTGAACATCCTGCTTTCTTCTTGGGTAAAAGCAAAAATTCATTACATACAATTTGATTTTTCAGCTCTGTAATTAAAGTATTTTGATTATAAATAATATAGCTTTCTGGCTTAACTGGAGACTTCAAATGCAGTATGAGTTAGTTATAATTTAAATATTAAATTAATATTCTTATGAAGCACAGAGAAAATCAGATTAATTACCATGCAAAGCATTATAACAATGATTATCATAAAAAGCTAAATAGATATCATGAAAAGCTAAATAGTCACTTTCTTCCAGGTATTGTTGTAACTTTTTTCACGAAGACTTCCAATCATTTTCTCTGATTTTTGTAGAATAGAGAGTAGTGACATGGTGTGGGGGCGAGGTGTAAAGGTGGAGCCATGTATAGACAGCTTCATGAAAAATGGTACATTCATAACAAACAAAGCCAATGAAAAAACAAAATGAGAACAACATTAAAATAATACTAAAATGGAAACAAAGACCTTACCAGCTAGCCTACAGAACTGGCTAGGGCTGATGGGCTGATAGGGACAGCGAGGTCACATCTGAAGTTGTGTGGACCCAGTTTTACAACCGGAATAATGAGCCAGTCAACCACGCAGTGACAGGGCAGATCTATGGCAGGGGGCTCAGGGAAGTGAGTCCCTGGGCAATGCCCCAGCCTCCAGGCATCTTGTGTCCTGAAGTCCACAGCCATGTGGTACCTTTAAAACTGGGTACCTTGATGGAGAGCCACGTATGGGGGGCATCCATCGCCACTGCCAAGTGGCCTTGGGTCACAGGGTTGGATGACCACACGAGGGTACAGAAGGGAAGCCCTGTCATTACCTCGAGTCTCCTGACTCTACACCACCTGTCCCTAACTTCCTTGGATCACCAACGTGCATCAGGGTGCATAGAGGCGTGGGACTGTAGAGGCATGTGATGTAGCAGGGATCATTACAATACCCCCCTCTTCCCGAAGCCCCCTAAATATAAGCACACACAGTGATATGCCTGGAAGGCTGAGAAACACAGACAACGAGTAACATTAAAGGGTATGCTTGGAGGGCTGAGACAACATGCAGACAACATGCAAGGCTAACGGACAAGTCTGGAGGGCTTGGAAGTGCATGCATCACTTAATGTTAATGGAGAAGCCTGGAGGGCTGTGAAGCGCACACAGCGTATAATGTTAGTGAATAATTCTAGAGGGCTGGGAAGCACACACAATGCATAACATTAAAAGATACACCTGGAGGGCTGAGAAGCACAGACAGTGTGTGATGTTGATCGTAGCGGCTAATGGTGAGGGAATAAAGAGCAGCACTTAAGGTTATGGAAGTGGCTAACGGTTAGCAACAGTAGAGGCTGACAGTTAGCAATGGTAGCACCTAACATTCAGCAACAATAGCAGCTAATGGCATAGCAGAGATAAACAGCAAGTGAGGCTGTGGTAGCAGCTAGTGGTAGCAATGGTAATGGCTAATGGTGATAAACTGCACACAAGGCTATGGTAGTCACTTGCAGTAAAAAACAGTAGTAACTAACAGTTAGCAATATTAGTGACTAATGGCATAGCAGCGATAAACAGCATGTGAGGCTGTGGTAGTGGGTAGCAGTTAGGAATGGTAGTGGCCTACAGTGTGCAACAGTAGCAACTAATGTTTAGCAACAGTAGTGGTTAATGGTGTAGCAGAGATAATACAGCTCACAGGATGTGAGGCTGTGGTGATGAGTAGCAAGTAGCAATAATAGGAGCTAACGGAGTAGCGGAGACAAACAGCATGTGGGGCTGTGACATCAGATAGTGGTTAGCAATGGTAGCGGTTAACCGCGTAGCAGAGAAAAAATGGCATGCAAGGCTGTTGCAACAGCTCATGGCATAGCAGAGATAAACATAACTTGAGGCTGTGGTAGTGGCTAGTGGTTAGCAAGATAAGGAAGCATTACGCTTGAGGCTAGGGTGATGGCTAGCGCAGAAAAGAAGGATTAAACGGTGGCTAGACTCACAATTGTGACAACTGTGGCTAGACTCACAGAAGGTCTGATGTTGAATGTTATTAGTGGGTTATCAGCTCCACAGGTTGGATGTGAGGAAGAGGAAAAAGAGATGTTCCGGAAGGATTTAGATAAAGTGATAATGAGTATTCCCAGGGAGGAGAGAGTGGTGATCAGAGGAGACCTGAATGGACATATTGGTGAAGGAAACAGTGGAGATGAGGATGTGATTGGTAGGTTCAGTGGCAAGGAAAGGACCTAGGAAGGACAGATGGTGGTGGAAGAGGATGGAAATGGCCGTAGTTAATACTTATTTTCAAAACAAAGTAAGAACATAGGGTGACTTATAAGAGTGGAGGAAAGAGTACACAAGTAGACTACATTCTATGTAGAAGAGCAAATCTGAGAGAGATTGGAGATTGTAGGGTTGTGGCAGGTGAGATCCTAGCCAGGCATCATCAGATGGGGGTGTGTAGAATTATTATTGTTGTGAAGAAGATAAAAACAGTCAAAGCAGAGAAGAAGACCAAATGGTGGAAGCTGAGGAAGGAAGAATGTGGGGAAGAGTTCAGAGAGGAGCTGTTAAAGTCTCTGGGTGGTACAAAAAGAGCTTCCAGATGAGTAGGTTACTACAACACTGGTGATTAGAGAGACATGTAGGAAGGTACTTGTTGTATCAACTGGACAGAGAAAAGATGACAAGCAAACCTGGTGGTGAAATAGTGAATAGTGCAGGAAGCTATTCAGAGGAAGAGGATACCCAAGAAGGAATGGGACAGTGACAGGACTGACGAAAGTAGACAGAAATATAGGGCAAAAAGAGAGACGGCAAAAGCAAAGCCGAAGACATATGAGGAGCTGAATGGGAAACTGGACACTAAAGAAGGCAAGAAGACCGGACAGAGTAATCAGGCTGGAAAGGATATACAGCAGGTTAGACTTGTTAAAGATAGGAATGGCAATGTTCTAACAAGTGAGGGGAGAATGGAAGGAGTACTCTGAAGAGTTAACAAACGAAAACAATGAAAGGGAAAGAATTAAGTTCTGAATGCTTTGAAGAGGATGAAGAAAGGGAAGGCAGTTGGAACAGTAGAGGTATGGAAATGTCTAGGAGAGATGGCAGTGAAATTTTTGACTCAGTTATTCAATGGCATTGTTGAGAGTGAGAAAATGCAAGGGGAATGAAGGAGTAGTGTGCTGGTGCCGATTTTTAAGAACAAGGGTGAACCAGCCACAGGAAAATGGGGAGTGTGGTATAGAGATCAAGTAGAGTGTCCAGGCAGAATGGAGTGGGTGGAGAAACAGGAGTGATTTTTGACAAAATGGTAGCAGGAAAGGTCAAATGAAAAGTTTACTAGACTGTGGTGAGACCAGTTATTTTATAGATATTTTGTATGGTTTGGAATCAGTGGCACTGACAAAAAACAGGAGGAAGAACTGGAAGAGGTAGAGTTAAAGATGAGGTTCTCCTTGGGAGTGACAAGGATGGATAAAGTTATGAATGAAATAATCAGAGGTACAACACAGGTTAACAACTAGGAGTTAAAGTTAGAGAGGCCAGATTGAGATAGTTTGGATGATAGAAATGCAGTTGCCAGGAAAAAGATGAAGAGTAAGGCCAAAGAGGAGATATATGGGTGTAGTTAGAGAGAACATGGAAGTAGTTGGTGTGAGGACAGAGGACACAGAGGACAGAGTGAGATGGAGGAAGAGGATGATTCAATGTGGCAACCTCTGAAAATGGAAAAGCTGAAAGATGAAGAAGAAGAAGATTTTATTGTCAGGCGTCGCGCCGGATGGTGGGTTTATCCACTATCTGGTAACCTGGCGTGACATCTGACTGCGGCTTGAGCGCACAGCTGAGTCTTCCTGTATCTGGGGCCCGCATGCGCGATCACGCTGTGGGCTGCTTATGAGCAATCAGGTTTCAGATTAGACTCAGCTGTGCATACTGTTTTAAAAGCGTGAGTCAGGCGATCAAGCAATGCCGGGTCATTCGCTGAGCCACCCATGCAGTAAGCTTGTCTTTCCATCTTTTGGCCCGGCGATCGGTTTGATCTGCTGCGGCTCGCGCTGCCATATGGGGTTTGGTAACGAGGATACGTGGGTTCCATCTTCCTGCTAGGCCACGTCCCACGACTGAAACGTGCATACCGCACCATGCGCAGAAACGGGGATTGCGCTCGCGGTTGCACGCTTCAGCCGTGCTCTTATGGTGCCAGAGAAGGTGAGGGATGAAGGTATCCACC
>JAVSBU010348758.1:0-10181 GCA_033118015.1 Loricariichthys derbyi
ATGAGAACATCGTGAGCTGAAATTTTCCCATTAGGGACATAGGATATAAGAATGACTTTTTCTACTGAACTGTGGGAATGGTTTTTGTTTGTATGTTTTAATGTGTTTCTGTAAACCTACTGTACTTATACCTTTAAGCCCAAGGAAGATGGGTCCCTTTTTGAGTCTTGGTCCACCCAAGGTTTCTTCCTATTAAAGTTAGGGAGTTTTTCCTTGCCACTGTTGCTAAAATTGAGAATTAGACAAATTATAAAGCTGCTATGAGACAATGCTCCATTGTAAAAAGCACTATACAAATAAATTTGACCTTGACCTTGCTGCGCATATCTGCATGTTCCTGCACATATCTGCACATTACTGCACGTTTTTGTGCATTCTGCCTGTTTTTGCTCTGCACATTTTAGTAATTTTATACAAATTTCTGCATGATTTTCTGCATTTCTGCGCATTTCTGAGTGGTTTCACACATTTCTGTGCATTTCTTTTCATTTTTGTGCATTTCAGCTTATCTCGGCATGATTTCGCACATTTTGCCCTTTTTGTGCATTTCTATGCATTTCTGAACATTTCTGTGCATTTTTGCGCATTTCTGTACGTTTTTGCGCTTTTCTACAAATTTCTGTGCGTTTTTTTGCATTTCTGCACTTCTCTGTGCATTTCTGCGTATTTCTGCATGGTGTTGCGCATTTCTGCACAATTCTATGCATTTTGTGCATTTGTACGCATTTCTGCTCATTTCTGCATGTTTTCTGCATTTCTGCTCGTTTTTAAGCTTTTCTGCGAATTTCTGGGCGTTTTGTTCATTTCTGCCTGGTTTTGCTGATTTCTACTTAGTTTTGTGCATTTCTGTGCATTTCTGCATGTTTTTATGCTTTTCTGTGAATTTCTGTAGGTTTTTGTGAATTTCTCCACATTTCTGCGCAATTTTAAGCATTTCTTCACATTTCTGCATGTTTTTCGTGTTTCTTCCCATTTCTGTCAGTTTTGTGCATTTCTGCGCATTTCTGCACGTTTTTGCACTTTTATACAAATTTCGGTGCATTTCTGTGTATTTCTGCACATTTCTGCATGTTTTTGCACATTTCTGCACATTTTTATTCATCTCTGCACCTTTTCTGCATTTCTGCACATTTTTGAGCATTTCTGCGAATTTCTGCATGTTTTTGTACAATTCTGCCAATTTTTGGTCATTTCTGCATGGTTTTGTGCTTTTTTACAAATTTCTGCACTTGTTTGTGCATTTCTACACATTTCTGCATTTTTTGCACTTTGTTTTAATTTCTGCTTATTTCTGCATGATTTTGTGCATTTCTGCATGTTTTTGCACATTTCTGCACGTTTTTGTGCTTTATTAGGAATTTCTGCACGATTTTGTGCATTTCTGCCCATTTCTGAGTAGTTTTACACATTTCTGTGCATTTTTGCCCATTGTTGTGCATTTTGATTCATCTCGGCGTGATTTTGCACATTTCTGCACATTTCTGCACGTTTTTGTGCATTTCTGCTCGTTTTTGAACATTTCTGCACGTTTTTGCTCTTTTTTGCGAATTTATGCACATTTTTGCCCAATATATGCACCAGTCTCGGGACATGCCTATCATATATAGATGGAACCCACACATCTACTAACCCTGTCTAAAATTCCCCATACCAATAGCATGAGCCACAGCAGATCATAGTGATTGCCGGGCTGACAGATGTAAAAACACGGCTTACTGTGAAGATATGACCCAGCGATTAATGATCCACACGAATTTATGTATGTTTTTGCACAATTCTGTGCATTTCTGTGCTTTTGGGGGCATTTATGTGCATTTCTGCATGTTTTTGCGCATTTCTACACATTTATGCACAATTTTGCACATGTCCACATGTTTTTGTGCATTTCTGCCTGTTTCTTTGCATTTCTGCGCGTTTTTGCACTTTTCTATGAATTTCTGTGCGTTTATTTGCATTTCTGCACATTTCTGCTTGTTTTTGCTCATTTTTGAGCATTTCTGCGCATTTTTCTGCCTTTATGCACAGTTCTGCGCTTCTTTGTGGATTTCTGCACATTTCTGTGCGTTTTTGCTTCTTACTAAGCACTTTCATGCTTTTCAGTGAATTCCTGCGCATTTATTTGCATTTCTGCATGTTTTTATGCTTTTCTGTGAATTTCTGTCCAATTTTGTGCATGTCTGTGCATTTCTGCTCATTTCTGCGCTTGTTTGTACATTCCTGTGCATTTCTGTGCATTTTTTGATTATTTTCTGCTCATTTTTATGCTTTTCTGCGAATTTCTCCGCATTTTTGTGCAATTCTGCGCATTACTGCACATTTCTGCACTGAAAGCAGAAATGCACCAAAATGTGCAGAAATGCACATAAACGCACAAAAATGTGCAGAAATGCACAGGAACAAGCAGATATGTGCAGAAATGCACAAAAACGTACAGAAGTTTGTAGAAAAGTGTGAAAATGTCCCGAAAAGCAAAAAAATGGGCAGAAATGCACAGAAATGCGCAGAAATGAGCAGACATTCGCAGAAAACGACAAAAATGTGAAGAAATGCACAAAAACATGCAGAAATGCATGAAAATGCCCAAAAAAGTGCAGAAATGCGAAGAATTGTGAAAAAGGTGCCGAAATGAGTAGAGAATCGTAGAAATGCAAAAAATGCGCAGAAATGTGCAGCCATGTGCGAAATCACGCCAAGATGTGCTGAAATGCACAAAAATGGGCAGAAATGCACAGAAATGTGTAAAAACGCTCAGAAATGCAGAACAACACACAGAAATGCGCAGAAATGTGCAAAAATGGGCAGAAATGCACAATAACGTGCAGAAATGTGAAGAAATGCAAAAAAAAAAAAAAAAAAAAAAAAAAAACGTGCAGAAATGCGCAGAAATGTTTGGAAATGCACAAAAACATGCAGAATTTCGTAGAAAAGCATGGAAATGGCCCAAAATGTGAAAAACCAATTGTGTGAAAAAGCACAAAAACGCGTAGAAATTCGAATAAGCGTGCAGAAATGCACAAAAACGGTGGAGAAATGAGCAGAAATTTGCAGAAAAGCGAAGAAATGGGCAGAAATGCACAAAAACATGCAGAAATGCGCAACAAAGCCTAGAAATGCGTAACGTGCAGAAATTGTGCACATAAATAATTAGAAATGCATAAAAATATGCAGAAATGCCCAAAAACATGCAGAAATGCAAGATAATGTGAAAAATCGTGCAGAAATGTGCAGAAATGGACAAAAAATTTGCAGAAATGAGCAGAAATGTGTAGAAATGCAAAATGTGCAGAAATGCACAGAAATGTGCAAAATCATGCCGAAATGTGCTGAAATGCACAAAAATGGAAAATAAATGCAGAACAATGCATGAAAACACGCGGAAATGTGCAGAAATGCACAAAAACGTGCTGAAATTTTTTAAAAAAAAAAAAAAAAAAAAAAAAAAAAAAAGAAAAATGCAAAATCGTGCAGAAATGCACAAAAACGTTCAGAAATGCAAGATAATGTGCAAAAACACGCAGAATTGTGCAGAAATGGACAAAAATGTGCAGAAATGAGCAGAAATGTGCAGAAATGTGCAAAATCACGCCAAAATGTGCCAAAATGCACAAAAATTAAAAAAATTAATGCAGAAAAATGCGTGAAAACACGTGGAAATGCACATAAATGCACAAAAACTTGCGTAAATGTGCAGAAATGTGCAGAAATGCACAAAAACATGCTGAAATTTATTTTAAAAAAGTGCAAAATCAGGAAAAAATGTACTAAATGGGCAGAAATGCTCAAAAACGTGCAGAAATGTGCAGAAAGGCACAGAAACGCACCAAAACGTGCAGAAATGTTCGGAAATGCACAACAAAACGTGCAGAATTTCATAGAAAAGCATAAAAGTGGCCCAAAAAGTGAAAAAAAAAATTGGTGAAAAAGGGCAAAAACACGCAGAAATTCGAATAAACGTGCAGAACTGCACAAAAACCATGGAGAAATGTGCAGAAATGCACAAAAACGTGCTGAAATGTTTTTTTTTTAAAGTGCAAAATCGTGCAGAAATGTACAAACATGGGCAGAAATGCACAAAAACGTGCAGAAATGTGAAGAAATGTACAAAAACGAACAGAAATGTGCAAAAATGGGCAGAAATGCACAAAAACGTGCAAAAAATTAACAGAAACTTAACAGAAAATTAACAGAAATGCACAAAAACATGCAAAAATGCTCAGAAATGTACAAAAACGTACAGAAATGTGCAAAAATGGGCAGAAATGCACAAACGTGCAGAAACTTGCAAAAATGCACATAAATGCATATAACACGCAGAAATGTGCAGAAAAGCCCAGAAATGCATTAAAATGTGCAGAAATGCGCAGAAATGCACAAAACGTGCAGAAATGTGTAAAAAAGTGCAAAATTGTGCAGAAATGTACAAAAATGGGCAGAAATGCACAAAAACGTCCAGAAATGTGCATAACGGCACAGAAATGTGCAGAAATGTGCGAAATAATGCCGAGATGCGCTGAAATGCACACAAATGGGGAAAAAAATTACAGAAATGCGTGAAAACACTCAGAAATGCACAGAAAATGTGCATAAATGTGCAGACATGCACAAAAACGTGCAAAAATTCACAAAGAAGCGCAGAAATGGGCAGACATGCACAGACATACACAAAAAGGTGCAGAAATGAGCAGAAATGCGCAAAAACATGCAGAAATGCATTTAAATGCCAAAAAAGTGTAGAAATGCGCAGAAAACGGTGCAGAAACGAGGAGAAATTCATAGAAATGTAAAAAAAAAATGCACAGAAAAGTGCAGACATCGGCAAAATCACGCCGAGATGCGCTGATATGCACAAAAATGCTCAGAAATGCACAGAAATGTGTCCAAACACTTAGAAATACGCAGAAATGCAAAAATAAAAAAAAAGCAGAGAAATGTGCAGAAATGCACAGAAACGTGCAGAAATGTGCAAAAAAATGGGCTGCTTTTCTGCCCATTTCGTTGCATTTCTGCGCTTCTATACGAATTTCTGAGCGTTTATGTGCATTTCTGTACGTTCTTGCGCATTGCTCTGCATTTATGCCCATTTTTGTGCATTTCTGCGCATTTCAGTACATTTTTGCATATTTCCGCAGGTTGTTGCACTTTTCTACACATTTCTGTGCATTTTTGTGCATTTCTGCCCTTTTCTGTGCATTTTTGCTCAACGTGTTCATTTCTGAGCGTCTTGCACATTTCTGTGCATTTCTGCCCTTTAATGTTCATTTCTGTGCATTTCTGCATGATGTTGCGCATTTCTGCACAATTCTACGCATTTCTGCTCATTTCTGTGCATTTCTGCGGTTTGTGCTTTTCTGCGAATTTCTGCACATTTATGTGCATTTCTCTACTTTTCTGCGCATTTCTGACTGATTTTGCTCAGTTCTGAGCATTTCTCCGAGTTTTTGCACATATCTGAGCATTTCTGATCGTTCTTGTGCATTTTTTGAAGTTATGCGCATTTTTGCGCATTTCTGTGCATTTCTCTGTTTTTCCGCATTTCTACACATTTCTACTCATTTCTTCATGCGCTTGTTTATTTCTGCACATTTCTGCATTATCTTGCGCATTTCTTTGCATTTCTGCATGTTTTTTGTGCATTTCTGAACATTTCTGAAACGTTCTGGGCGTTTTGTGCATTTCTGCGCATTTCTGCACGTTTTTGCACTTTTATACAAATTTCGGTGCATTTCTGTGCATTTCTGCACTTTTCTGCACATTTCTGCATGATATTGCACATTTCTGCACAATTCTACTAATTTTTGTGCATTTCTACGCCTTTCTACTAATTTCTGCACGTTTTGTGGATTTCTGCCCGTTTCTGCTCATATCTGCGTTTTGCGATTTTCTGCAAATTTTTGCATGTTTGTGTGCATTTCTGCACTTTTCTGCACATATTTATGCTTTTTTGTTCATTTCTGCCTGTTTCTGCTAATTTCTACTTATTTTTGTGCATTTCTGCGTGTTTTTGTGCATTTCTACTCATTTCTGTGTGATTTTGCAAATTTCTGCACAAGTCTACGCATTTCTGCTCATTTCTGCACGTTTCTGCACATTTCTGCATTTTGCGTTTTTCTGCGAATTTATGCACGTTTATGTGCATTTCTGCATTTTTCTGTGCATTTATACTTGATTTTGCTCATTTCTGAGCATTTGTTCGAGTTTTTGAGCATTCCTGTGCATTTCTGCACATTTCTGCTCCCTTCTGCACCTTTTTGTGCATTTCTGTGCTTCTTTGCACATTTCTGCACATTTCTGTGTGTTTTGTGCGTTTCTGCTCGTTTTTATGCTTTTCTGCATGTATTTACGCTTTTCTGCGAATTTCTGCAGGTTTTTGTCAATTTCTGCACATTTCTGTGCAATTTTGAGCATTTCTTCACATTTCTGCGTATTTTTCACATTTCTTCCCATTTTTGTCAGTTTTGCGTATTTCTGTGTATTTCTGCACATTTCTGCACATTTTTGTTCATCTCTGCACCTTTCTGCTCATTTCTGCACCTTTTCTGCATTTCTGCACATTTCTGCTCATTTCTGCATGGTTTTGTGTTTTTTTTTTTTTTTTTTTTTTTTTTTTTTACAAATTTCTGCACTTGTTTGTGCATTTCTGCACATTTTTGCACTTTATTTTGTATTTCTCCTCATTTCTGCATGATTTTGTGCTTTATTAGGAATTTCTGCATGTTTTTGCGCATTTCTGCCCATTTCTGAGTGATTTTACACATTTCTGTGCATTTTGGCCATTTTTGTACATTTCGATTCATCTCAGCGTGATTTTGCACATTTCTGCACATTTCTGCGCATTTTTTGCATTTCTGCTCATTTCTGCATGTTTTTGTGCATTTCTGCTCGTTTTTGAACATTTCTGCACGTTTTTGCACTTTTTTACAAATTTATGCAAGTTTTTGCATAATATATGCACCAGTCTCGGGACATGCCTATCATATATAGATGGAACCCACACATCTACTAACCCTGTCTAAAATTCCCCATACCAATAGCATGAGCCACAGCAGATCATAGTGATTGCCGGGCTGACAGATGTAAAAACACGGCTGACTGTGAAGATATGACCCAGCGATTAATGATTCACACGAATGCACGCTATGCACGTTTTTGCACAATTCTGTGCATTTCTGCGCTTTTTGGGGCATTTTTTTGTGCATTTCTGCATGTTTTTGAGCATTTCTACACATTTCTGCTCATTTTTGCACATGTCCACATGTTTTTGTGCATTTCTGCCATTTCTTTGCATTTCTGCGTGTTTTTGCACTTTTCTATGAATTTCTGTGCGTTTATTTGCAGTTCTGCATATTTCTACTTGTTTTTGCTCATTTTGCTTCTACGTACTTTCATGTTTTTCTGTGAATTTCTGCACATTTTTGTGCATTTCTGCACCTCTTTGTACATTTCTATGCCTTTCTGCACATTTCTGCGCTTCTTTGTGCATTTATGTGCATTTCTTCACCGTTTGTGCATTTTTGTGCTTCTTTGCACATTTCTGCACATTTCTGTGTGTTTTGCGCATTTCTGTTCGTTTTTATGCTTTTCTGCGTGTATTTATGTTTCTCTGCAAATTTCTACGCGTTTTTGTTCATTTCTGCCCGTTTCTGCTGATTTCTACTTATTTTCGTCAATGTCTGGGCATTTAGGAGTGTTTTTGCACATTTCTGTGAATTTCTTCAAGTTTTTGGGAATTTCTGCACATTGCTGCATATTTCTGCGCAATTTTGAGCATTTCTTTGCATTTCTGTGTGTTTTTCGCATTTCTTCAAATTTATGCAAGTTTTGAGCATTTCTGCGTGCTTTTGCACATTTCTGCACATTTTTGTTCATCTCTGCACATTTCTGCACCTTTTCTGCATTTCTGCGCATTTTTGTGCATTTCTGCACATTTCTGCTCATTTCTGCATTTTTTTGTACATTTCTGCACTTTTTTGCTCATTTCTGCCTGGCTTTGTGCTTTTTTTTTTTTTTTTTTTTTTTTACAAATTTCTGCACTTATTTGTGCATTTCTGCACATTTCTGCCAATTTCTGTGCTTTTTTTTGCATTTCTGCGTATTTTTGTGCATTTCTGCACATTTTTGCACATTTCTGGATGTTTTTGCACTTTATTGCGAATTTCTGCACATTTTTGTGCATTTCTGCACATTTCTGAGTGTTTTTACACATTTCTGCCCATTTTTGTGCATTTCGGCTCATCTTGGCGTGATTTCGCATTTCGATTTGAGTTATGCAGTTGTGTGATTCTGAGTTCTTCCGCCCTCAATGAACCTGAGAGGTAATTTAATCAGGACAATTAATTAATAAAATTAATTAATCCAAAATTGTTACAAAACAAGCCTGAAGGAGGACCAACTAATTTTAAATAATTACTTTTGTATTGAAATAGTCCATTTGTAAGTGTAGTCAATCTAAAGTAAAAGATTCATGCAACAGATGACAAAGGTTTCAGAAGCTATACTCTTACTCTTATCCTAGCTAAGTACTTCCTAGCAGGAAAACACTTTCCCAAAAAATTATCCGAGGGCTATATGAGAGAGAACGTGCTTCACTCCTAGAAAGGGTCAAAAAAGCCACAGCTGTTTGTCTAACAACTGACTGCTGGACATCCCTAACCACCACATCCTACATGTCAGTTACATGCCACTTTGTCGAGAATTACAAAATGGTATCTTGTCTATTGGATTGTTGTGAGTTCCTCGGGCAGACACACTTCTGAAAACCTAGCAAAGGAATGGCTCAAAGTGGCAAAAGAGTGGGATGTGGAAAACAAAGTAGTGTGCTGTGTTAGTGACAATGCCAAAGCAAAAGCAATTAAAACCCTGAAATGGACCCAAAACCTATGCCTTGCACACACAATTAACTTGTTTGTAAGAGATGTTCTGAAAGTAATGAAGCCCACTGTGGAAAAAGTAAAGATGATAGTGGAATTCTTCCACAGGAGCACGGCAGCCACAGAGAAGCTCAAATCTACCCAACATCAGATGGGCATGCCTCAGCTGAAGAGTGTGTTACTAGTTGGAACTCCCCCTTCCATATGTTGAAATGGATTCTGGACTCTAAGGATGCAGTCATATTCACACTGGCTGTTATGAATGCACCTGTTGATCCTCTGTGCCAAGAAGAAAGGGATGTACTGCAAGAGGCCCCCACTGTTCTGGACCCATTTGAGCAGGTGTGGAGATCTGTGCAGACAGGTAGTGTACAAAATGTTATCATGCTCTTGTTCTTCTTATGTTTATTTTCAAGTTAATTAGTTGTTGTATTATTCGTATGAAAAGTAGATGACTAGATATATAATAATATACTTCTAAATAAAACAAAGCATAATTTTAACACTACTGTTTTTTTTCTGCTATGTTACAGCCTCTAAGATGTTAATCCTGTGCAAGTGACCACTGAGCACCAGACCAGAGTAACCATGGATAAAATTAAAGAGTTAGTGGATGCTCTCTGTGCATATATGGAAAGAAAATTCCATAGAATGAAATATAACACTGTTCTGTCAGAATCCACCCTTCTTGACCCAGGATTTAAAAAGCTGGCCTTCAGTGAAAACAGAGCAGTTGATGAAGTTCTTCAGAGAATAACTGCAGCACAAGCAAGGTCCAGTCAGTCAAGTCCAATGGCAGGGTCCAGGATAGAGAAAAGGCAGCAGAGGACAAACAAAAGGAACCACAACCATCTGCTGTTTGGAGGTTCTTTGAAGAACTAGCAACCACAAAAACTACTAGGAATCCATCAGCAGATGCAATGGTTGAAATGAGATCATATTTCGATGAGCCCCTTTTGAAGAGAAGTGCAGAACCACTGAGCTGGTAGGAGACCACGTATTCAGTTTATCCATGTCTTACACAGGTGATGGCACAAAGACTGTGCATTGTAGCAACGTCTGTCCCCTCAGAAAGAATCTTTTCTAAAACAGGTCACATCATAACTGAAAGGAGAAACAGGATCAACCCCTCAAAAAGGAGATCCTTGGTTTTTTAATGCTAATATTCATTAAAGCCAAGCAAAACTTGTAACTGCTGCTTTCTTCTTCTTTTTTTTTTGTTTTTATGTTGTTTCCCTGTATATAGTTGCAAATTTACAAATAATTTACACAATCAAAGATTGGACATGTTTGTCTAATTGAGATGGATCGTTG